>SADC01000912.1:0-269040 GCA_004194705.1 Ditylenchus dipsaci | reverse complement strand
AAAATTTGAGCGCTCAACCAAAAATCTAAAAGCGGAATCAGTAGAGCTCGTGGGAGTTAAGAAACCGCAAAAACAAATTTGCGAAATATTTGCTCTAGGCTGAGTAAAGGTCCTAAAAGTTAGGGTGTTGCATATTAGAGCTATGGCGTTTATTAGAGAAAACACGGTAGTGTTTACCGTCACCTAAGTAACTTTATACGCTGAAGAACGACAAAAAAGTTGTTTCCTAACAACTTCCGCACAAAAAGTAGTTACAAAAGGTTGACCAACTGCCTTGGGGGCTTGAGAGTTAGAGATGCGCGCACTCACTACCTTAGACACAATTCCAAGCAATACTCTTGATTAAAATTGCACATAAAGCAGAACGTAACTGTACTTTTTAAAAGATTGTACTTTTTTCGGACCCGAAATATTTTTTATTTGAAGAATTTATCTCAAAATATTTTTTTGGTGCTCAAAATCAATAAGCACTGTGTAAAATGGCACTTTTTGACGAAAAATGCAAATTCGACTTTTGGCCAAATGTACTTTTTTTCAAAATTTTGAGGTACGTACTCTGATATAGAGTCCTTCTCGCCAAGCTGCAGTGATCAAAACGTGGTAGGATACGTAATAAAAGATTGTTTACCTTGGCGGACCAAAGCAAGTGTCACCATTCGTGACTGAATTTACAACGACACTTAAAATACATATTTTTATTTGTTTAGTTGTTTTTACGGAAGGCATTTATTGAAAAAATGCGATGTGTGGTCATATAACATAGCAAATTATAAACAGACGAGTTATTTTGAAAAGAAATTTTTTATTTTCACATTTTTATTAGTCTGACAACTTTTTTCATTAAATAAAGCTGTTCTGTGCAATAGAATGATATTAAAACATAATACAAACATATGCCAAAATTATTTCAGCTTTATAATTCACCACTCTACATCCCAAATACTAAGCGTATATACCCTTTATTGAATATCTTCTTTGCTTGAGAGAAGTAACAAAATTTCAGCTATGCAAATAAGCAGCACGAAACAACACTCGGAGACAAAAAGTCTGTTACACATCTAAACATGAAATATACATTGGAACTTTAATAACCCTTACGAAATATATCAATTTTGGCATTTATGAGATAAAGTCTTCTTTTGTGCTCAAACCATAAAAACATGATTTTTTAATGACATTTTGTAGTATGCAGAATCATTACAACAAGTCATATCGAAATAAATGAATCAGACACAGAAATGAGCGCGTAAAAAGGCAGATTGTTAATACTAATTGTTAAACGCACTCAACACCAGGATTGCGCTCGAACCACCAGGATGTGGCCTAAACACGGGATGGTGCGAACCACCCAGATAGGTCCCATCACCAGGAAAGTACCACCAGGACCGAACCTGAACCACATATGAACCAGCTAACCACCAGAAGGGGCTGAACTACCTTGATACCACCCAAACTACCAGAAAATACTGGAAGAAGAGAGACGTTTGTGTCCCTAGTCTTATACAGGGCTCTGAATCGTATTTTTAAAAAGATTTGTCTACCTAGTAGCAAATACTTATTCCACCCCCCCCCCCCCCAACGATTTTCACCTTTTTTCCAACTACATAGAAAAATCTAAGCATCTGGCCGGTTGGCGGTGTGAACCGAATCCAGGGTTTTTTTGCACGATCGCGTTTTTTCGATTTTTACACATTTGACAGTTAGAATATCGTGTGTAGATTATGGAAAAATGCTAAAAAAAATCCGGTCTTTTAGAAAATTTTTGGAATATTGATTTGGTTTTGGCCAATTTTTTTGACTTTCTCTGTTTAGAAAGATGAATTTTCTTAACATGTGAGGGAAATCTAATTGTAAAGGTTAAAATCTACATAATATAGCGGTCCTTTCGGTATAAGATAATGAAAATAAAAAATTGTGCAAAAATGTTTTCCGTGGAGACAAGAATGGTACTCAGGCCAAAAATCGGCCTTTTTGACATCGAATTTTGGCAATTTTTTAAAACTTTTTTTTGATTTTTATATATGAAGCCGAAGGAAATTGGCAAATTTTATTGCAAGCTATCTGCGATAGCACCCCACCCGATTTTGAAGGCTTTGAAACGGTAATAAAATTCGAAAATAAAGGTCTGGCCAAAATCAAGCACATGCCTGATTATGGTACAAAACAGGATTTTTTAGTCAAATTCGGCCTATGAATTGAGTTTGAAATAATCGTGGTTGAATTCAAAAAATATTGTTTTAAGGTTAAATATAATTCTATTCTATGTAAAATCGTGCCACGAATCGGGTTTGACACAAACCAAAATTGCGATTTCAGCCACCGAAATCCAAAGCCGGGATGGGTGCCACCTGACCAGGTGGATGTCCACCTGAACAGCTGGAGACCAGCTGGATGGCCTGAAAAATAATTTTTTTTGTTAGATTGAAAACAAACCATGCTATCACATGCGAAATCGTTTGGCGAATCCTGTTTGACAGGATCAAAATTACGATTTAACCCTACCGAACCCCAAGACCGGGTGGGTACTCCTGGTCAGTCATCAATTAAATACCAGGCTTCGAAGAAAACCGCCAACACTACTTTAAACACGAAGTGTTTGGTTAACCCCATGTCCTTATAGCTAGTTTTTACTTAATAAAAAGTACACAATTTATGTCCCAGACGCCGGAATATATGCGTAAACTCTTTATTAGTCACAACTTCCGTACGCTGGCCTACCCCAAGCCTAAGGGCTAATCCTAAACTTGTTGTTTGAAAGGGTAATTACAGCAATTTTTAAAAGGTCGGATCCTTGGGGGATTGGTATTCGCTACTAGCGCCAATTTGTCCTTTTTTATTTTTGAAATTTAGTCAAAATCTTTTTTTCTCTTCAAAATGTCAACAAGCACTGGGTAAAATGACCCTTTTACTCAAAAATAGTCAAAATGATCTCTTTTTTCACCGAATGTCCTTTTTCGAAAATTTTCATTCGGAGCCCCGCTCATATAATTTGGCAGTGTGGGTTGGGTAACGCTTTCTTCACGTCGAATGCCAAAAACGGATCGTAGAAAAGGAAATAATTTTAGCAAGTATATTTTACCGTGTTCTCCAGAATGTCAGCTTTCATTTAAAATAACAGCTTCAGGTGGCTACTTTATCAAAAAAAAAATTTTGTATTTAAAAACTTTTTTACTTCCGAATTTCGAAATTTCGCGTGAAAAATTGTAATTTCACGACACTAAAGCTAATTATTGCGCTGTTCTAACCAATCGCACTAAATTTTTGGGTGTGCCATTGATAACAACTAACTAACCTCTACCAATTCCCCATGACGGATTAATTTTCAACCCCTGGAAAATTTCGAAAATTGTAAATTTAAAATGGCCTTAACTCTGAAATCTTAGTCGAAAAAATGAGGGTTGGGGAATTATTAGGGTGGGTATAATAGTGATTTATACGGTAACACAATAAAAGTGCCGATAGGCGCTTATGTCCTGTTATATCATAAGGACACAAATTTCCCTGTCTCCAGAACATTCTTTTTTTTTTAGACCTTTTTGTATGAGATACGACAAATTTGAAAATTTGTCTCCAAAAATTACACTGAATTTTGACAAAAAGTTTCAAAAAAATCCGGACAAGCCGTCACTCATTATCGAATTTACTCAATTTGAATTTATAGCTTTTTTTTAAATTTTGTTGGAGACAGTCTACTTATAATAAAAAATACTCACGAACTTACAGACTTACACTAACGAAATTAGTAACAATAACTTTCTTGTAATGAAATTTACTAATATTGAAAATCAGTACAGCAAAATTAGACCGAAATTATAAATAAGAGAATGAGATAAGCGCGTAAAAAATGCACATTGTTAAACATTCATTTTTTAATATTGTCAAGATAATAAAGAAAAAAATCATTTATTATCATACTCTTCAATTAAACGTGCTTTAGTCAAAACGTTTACTTTCACCCTTCACACGAGCCCTTCGACACAGACAGTAATCGCTTTATTAATTTCAAACATGTCACACAGACAAACATACTAAGAACACCACAGAAAAGACTGCTACACCATAGTGACCGCGCTGTACTTATTCTTGCACAGAGATGTATAATTGTTGCAACACTTTGATCCTAAATCAGCAAAAATATTTTTGAAGTCATTTATAATAAACAGTTGTATGTCTAAAAGTGAAAGTGAAAAACCTAAAAAAACGTCTTAAAATATAGTTTGATGTGAAAGATTTGCAGAGTTGAAAGCTGTTCAGATAGCATGGAAAACAGAAGGATGTTCAAGTTGTTTACCGAACGAAGTTCATGCGACAAGCGACACATGACTACTGTAAGGCAGGGCAAGGGTGGTTTGGACAAAAACCACCCTGCAATCCAAAAGAAATCCATGAAACACTCATTCGAATTCGCGCCAAATATAGGCACGTAAACTACCCACAAGCGCTTCACACGCTTCCACTATTATTTCACCTCATTATTTATCACTTAGCATTTCATCCTCTTCATTTCCAGATATCAAATCGGGTTTGGTGAAAGTCTCGAGCTTGCACGAAGCACTATTGTCTCCATCGACTTTCGCACTTAAGAATCTTCGCTTTTATTGCTTTTGCATTGTTGACGCTTAGCTATGCCGTCCGCATCCAATTCCAGAGCCGTGACTTAGATTGAATTTTACAGCACCGAGAAGCACCGTATGTATTCGGTGTCTTACACTAAGGACTACGGTCACATCCAGTCGGATCTTAAAGGATCTGTAAATAATGGTTTTACATTGAATGAGGGCAAGCCTGATGGGCACATCCAGACTCAGGTTCCGATAGGCACATGAGTGCTTTTTCAGATTCTCAGGCGTATCTCCTTCATGAGACCCACATTCCTCTGGGTTCAAGACTAAAGCCGCACACTAGGACAGAGGACGGTGAGCGCGAGTGGCCAGATGTCGTCTCCGTTCCGCAAGAAGAAGAGAAGCAGCTGAGTTCGCCAGTCCGTCAGTCAAGTTTTGCCAGTCAAGAAGAAAAGGTTTCAGGTACCCTCCAAAAATTATTGGAGGGGGGGGCTATATTCCAGTAGCTTTTTTAAGAGGGGTACATTATAGTAGCGTCGAAAATTCACTTTTAATGAATTTGGCTGATTTTCGGAAAAAAATTCTCTTTAATTTTGCTTTTTTTTTCATTTTAAATAAGGTCAATTTTCCATTTAAAAGCTTTTTTTGAAAATGCAGAGAATCTTGACTCTAATGAGTATTTTAACTTTTTATTAAAAAATGGTCTACTAGCCGTATTGAAATGGGCACCCATTTTTCTGAATAAAAGTTAAAAAAATGTTTTTTTCAAATTTCGGTTTCGAGACATAGAAAATCTCTTTTTGCAAATTTGTTCAGAATGAAATTCTGTACCTGAATTCCCAATAAAGTCGACTCTCCCAATAACGAACCCCCTGAATAACGAACTCTCTCAATAACGAACATTTTTTTGGTTTGGTTGGATTTTCGATAAAGTATTTATACGGACCTTCTCAATAACGAAGTCTCTCAAACGAACACCTAGAGCCGGTCCCAGAGGGTTCGTTGTTGGAGAGTCGACTGTAGTACAAGCAAAAAAAACTCATTACTGTCATGGCGATGACTTTTGATTCTAGGTTGTAAGAGCTTTCAATATTACAATCAAAGTTACAACAGAAATTAAACAAAATATTAAGGACTTTATTTTTCTGCTGAATTTTATTTAACCTTAGCAAAAGCAATGGGTTTTCATTGACGTTATAACTGAAGCAGTGATTGCGGAGAAAATCCATTCCTAATTCCACAAAACCTTGATACCATGAGCAGATATTGCAGTCACATAGCAGGTTTTTGAACTCGTCTAAAATTTTTTTAGTAAATGAAAACAACAAAAATTAGTTCTACACAGTTCTACTCAGTCGACGCATTCCTATAAAAAGACCCCTTGCTCTATAAAGACCCCTTTTCTAGCTTTCAAAACCTGCATCTCAACACAAAGCGGAAATTCAATATCGCTGTTTAGGGGTTTCTCAACTCTTGTTCGGTTGACAGTGCTAGTCAATTGGTTAAGACTGGTTTTTTGCGCGAAAATCAAAAATAACAGCACTTGAACCAAGGTTGTGAAAAAAAACTCAAAATGACTTTCTAGGCCTCCTTTTGGTCAATTTAAAAGGGTGAAGCTGTTAAGGAGATAGTCTCGAGACGAAATGAATACTCCAAGTTTTGTGTTTTTCTAAATGTGGTTTTTGAGCCATATTTTGTCCACAGACCGGTTTCGCAGTGTCAAACAAACTTGTGTAGAATAGAAGTTGGATTAGCATCATCAATACAGAAATTCGAAATATATTGAAAAATGCACTAAAAATTGAAATGATGAAAGGGGAAAACCATCTAAAAGGTTGATTAGTCTTTTATTGCGTTTCAATTTAGTGCATTTTTTTGAAAGAATTTTGAAACTCTGATATTGATGATGCTGATCCAACTTTGATTCTGCACAAATTTGTCTGAGATTGAAACACCGACTTGTCGACAAAATATTGCTCTAGAACAACATAAGAAAAAAAAAACATGGAAAAATCCTTTCGTGTCGAGACTATCTCCTTAACAGCTTTCACCCTCCCTTTAAGGATTACAGTCAAACCTCGTTTATCTGGAATCACCGAAAATTCGTCCATCCTTGTGTCCGACACCTTTTTCAGCTCGATTTTGAAAGGCCTTTTGCAATGTGATTTCCAGTCTACGACATTTAGTCTACGACAGTCTACACATCTACGACATTTTACCGTCGTTGGTTCAAATCCTTGAATTTCACCAGAAAGACCCGCAAACCTCGGTTATTCGTCCTCATTTTCAGAAGAAATGCCGATAACCGAAATTGGCCAGTTTTTATGGCTAAATTCAAAAATTTTGGACAAACGACCGGCAAAAATCAGAACCCTCAGGACTAAACTGGCGAATCACACTTGGCAAAGACTTTAAAAGTAGAGCTTGAGAAAGTGTCCGACCCAATCCGGAAGAATTTTGTGGGTGCCGCGTAGACGAGGTTTGAATTTTCAAAAAATGGCATCACATCAGTGTGATTATTTGACCGGTAATAATAAATGATACCAAAACTTTAAAATATAAAAAATATAAGTACCAGCTATATCCGGAACTCTTTATCTTGAGCCTTTAGGCAAAAAATCAATTTTCGATCAGTTTTTTTTGATGGTCTAAAGTGGCACTCTTAGCACACGTTTTTTTTGAAAACCTACATATATCTAATGTAGTCAGCTCCAGTCAAGACTATTTGTTTGTTGCTGCTGCTTGTTGTATTGCCTTCTCCACCAATATTTAGAGTTACTTGGCCTGCTTTTTTAGCTTCACAATCCACATCGTAGCGACCATATGATTTATTGTGAACTGCACCACTGGCATTGACAATAATTTTAGAAATTTTTGATCGCAGTAAATGTGCTCAAGCCAAGGTGAGAAATGAACTGTATCATTCATTCCAATACTAACTTGAGTTCCATTTACATTTATATTAGCAGTACTTAAATGAAAAACTGTAAGAGTAGCATCTCGATGAGTGGAACGTAGCCTGAAGTAGACTGGCATGGTCTGTGTCTTCTGCCAAACGTGAATTGAGGCTGCCGTTGCCAGAAGGTGTGCTTAATAGACCGATATTTGAATTGGAACTTATTGGGTTGGGGGGGGGGGGGGCGGGTTTTTCACTTATTTGAAAATAGTGTTTAAACGACTCCTAAGTAATTTTTATATGCTTAAAACGATAAAAAAGTTTTTTTCTAACATTTTTCCACCAAAAAATGGGTATTTTCGAAAAAAATTTTTTGACTTTTTGCCTTGGGGACCAAGGCAATTACCTTGTATTAATGTTTTACCCCGTTTTGGTCACTGGAGCTGGGCAAAAGAGTCTCTTTATGCATTTTAAATAAAGAGTCTTGCTCGGAATTATGTCTAAGGTAAGTGAGTGCGCGCATCTCTAACCAACCACCCCCCTGCGCCCCGAAGGGGCGCAGGGGGTGGTTGCTTGGGGTTGAGATGCGCACACCCACATACCTTAGACGCAAATCACTCGAAGGACTCTGGATGCATAAAATGTATGCATACCAGAGTTTCTTCATGCGATAGGCCCAGTCAACAAACTATGTTCAATTCCATCTTTTCGTGGTATCCAGGTACCCTTTCAGGTTGGATTGCCTGGGGGACAGGCAAAAAGTCGAATTTTAGTCAAAAATTTTTTTTTCTAAAAATCCATTTTTGGGTGGAAAATGTCAGAAAATAACTTTTTTATCGTTTGAGCATATAAAATTACTTAAGAGTCATTTAAACACTATTTTAAACAAGTGAAAAAATCCGCCCCCCCCAACCCAATAAGTGCCTTGTTTTTTTAAAAATAGATCCGAAATATCTTTGAAATTTCAAAAATCAAATTTATCATATTCACATTTCACAAATTAAAATTTTAACACAAATTAAAAGCTGTACAATAGCTCTTGGTGAAAGAGACTCTATAAGCATTTTCCTCAGCAAAACTCCATGTTCCTGCGCACCCGAAACGGGCTTGATGGGTCAGAGATGCGCGCACTCACTTACCTTAGACATGATTACGAGCAATATTCTTTATAATGAAATACATAAAGCACACCTCCATAAAAACTTTTTATTTCTGACTTTTTGTTTTCAAAACAAATTTTTCCAAAAATTTACCATGATTTTTTCCGAAGAAGAAAACGCTTTTTTCTGAGTCAGATCTCGCCTCACATGCTAACACCGTCTTTATTTTTTGACTATGACAATTTATCATATATTCAAAAATGACACAAGATTAGAAAACAAAAACGTAATTCTTTCAAGCATAAAGGCATATTCTCAGCCTAATAAATTCATTGCTAATCACTCTCGATGAAAAATAGACCCTATACAGTCAAACCTCGATAGCGCCCCACCCCGCCCCAAAGTTCGTTCAGCCTTGGGTCCAACACCTTTTTAACCCAATTTTGAAAGTTTTTCTAGTTCTGTTTCAACGATTGGTCGAAATATTGTCAGGATTCCGATTTTGCCAATTTTTAAAAAGAAAAAAATTTGGGTTAAAAAGTAAAACCTCGATAGCCGGCACCGCTTTTTTTGAAAAGGGTGCCGCTTTTCGAGTTTTACTTTTTTTAACCCAAATTTTGTTTTCTTTACAAAAAATGATCGGCAAAAGCGGAATCCTGACGATATTTCCAGCAGACTGTAAAAAACACAGCTGGAAAAAGTTTTCGAAATTGGGTAATAAAAGTGTCGACCAAGCTGGAACGAACTTTTGGGGTGCCGGCTTATCGAGGTTTGACTGTATTCAATGAATTGTTGTAAAAATTACAGTTTTTCAGCGAATTATTTTCAAGTCCAAATTTCTCTCATCAGATTCTTGATCCCCATGCTAGCAGTAACAGTCAGGATTTTGGTCAATGAATAAATGAAAAACGAAAAATCCAACAGGGACCAAGGCGAAAAAACCACTTTTCTTGGATAGGGCCCCCTTCTCTTTGGTCTCTCACTATACTCTTTGCAGTTATTTCGAACGACTACGGTGAGAGACGAAAGAGAAGTGTCCCGCCAATTCAAATTTTGTCATGCCACCACGCGCAAAACTATGGTCCTTTAAGGAGGCTTCTTGCCAACCTAAAATCAGATTTGAATGATAACTATAGGTTACCTGTTAATCCAAACAGAAATCACTGGTTGGTCTAATTGACCGACTAGTTGAATAGCAGCATCACTAAGGTTATTGAATGAAGGAGACAGTACAAACAAGCATTCTGCAAAAATTGCTAGATTAATGATTAAAAGCAAAATGATATTTTACCCATCTACTGGTTCACTTTGATACCTATAGCCAACTTTGTCTAGTACACCAAAAGTCATTCTCGTAGATAATTCACTGATCTAAAAAAGTGAATATTTTCGGACATTAACATTAAGATGATATTAAGATTACAAAACATCTTTTCGTTTTGGGTTTCTGCCTATTGAAACAGAAAAATAAAACAAGAAATGAAAAGCGTCTTAAATCGACAACATGACCGGAAACAAAATACTCTGACATTTAGAGGGGCACATTTTCACAAAAAGGGCAGCTTTTTCCCAAAAAGGGCTATTTTTCTGTATTGTCAATTATTTTAACTAATTAATATAGGCTGTAGGTAAGAATCCCCCAGTCAAAATATGTAAATCTCACGTCAAAATGTGTGAATCTCTAGTCAAATTTATAAAACTTTTTTTTCGGTGTTGTAAGTAGCATGGAGTCCTGAATCTCTGGTTTCTGATAAGCATCAACTGGCTGAATACAATATAAAAAGTAAGAGAACAATTGTTTTTGAAAAAATAGGTGTAATTCTAAAAAATATATTTTTCTCCTAATTTCCATATTGTATTCAGCAGTTGATAGTTCATTAGAAACCAAAATTCAGGGCTACATGCTGGTGCAAAAAAATAAAAAATTGGAAAGTAATCACCGAGAACAGTAGTTTTAAAAATTTTATGGAGATTTACGTATTTTGACGAGATTTACACATTTTGACGGTATTTCATTTTAACCATAATATACATTAAAATCCTTGAAAAGTTTATTTGCTTAATTAAGTGAAGGTGGTCCTACTTTGACTATATCGCTTCCTTTGTGCCCTGATCCTTCATAAGTAAAGTTTCCATCTTTTTGACATATGTAGATGAAGCGCTGAAATGTCATATATAATATCAAAATGACTTAGAACATCGACCAAGTGTTCTATATGGAAATTTTATATGTTTTATATCGTAATTAATTTTGAAAAGTCACCAATATGTTTGAAAACATCAGTACCGGGGTCTCAAAAAGTTCGAACACTTTTTAAGATTTGAGTTTTTCTTAAAACAGTGTAGACATCAACAAATATTTAACGCCATTTTGTAGCTCTGCATCTCCTCTTTCAAATGGCATATCAATCTTAGCTTGATTATTTTGGAAAAGTCGCATTTGGCTCCAAACACTTGTCAGGTCATTTTGAGAAATTGACCAGCATTTCATCACTTTAAGTGGTCAAAATTTTAATTCTGGCTTTTATGATCTAGCAACATCTTAGAACTATCTTGTAGCGCAGCTCAAGAGCTAAAAATTATACTTTACAGAATATTTATTTAGAAATCTAAGTGTTGAGATATGGCTTTTGGAAAAAATATACTTTCTGAAAAAATGGCCAAAATCCAAGTTATTCCATTTTTTCAGATTTTGGCCTTTTTTCAGAAAGTCTATATTTTTCAAAAAGCCATATCTCAACACTCAGATTTTCCAAAATATTCTGTAAAGTGAATTTTGTAGCTCTTGAACTGCGCTACAACCAAATTGTAAAATGTTGCTAAAACGTAAAATCCAGAATTAAAATTTGACCAGTTAAAGTGATGAAAACAATGGTCAATTTCTCAAATGACCTGACAAGTGTTTTGGAGCCAAATGGCGACTTTCCAAAATAATCAAGCTAAGATTAATATGCTATTTGAAAGAGGAGATGCAGAGCTAGAAAATGGCATTAAATATTTGTTGATGTCCACACTGTTTTAAGAAAAACTCAAATCTTAAAAAGTGTGTTCGAACTTTTGAGACACCCGGTAATTCAGGACCGAAATTATTATATTGCCTTTAATTTTTTCAATAATGTGATAATAAACTAGATACAGTCCGATAAAAAAGTGCACAGTTTTAAAAAAATTTGGTCAAGAGATTGCGCGGACAGGTGAAATCATAAAAAATTGAGCTTATATTAATACTTCAAGAAAGTTTGCAGTTTGTAAAGAGAAAGACTTTATGAATAGTGAATTCCGTATTCTCTCTAATGAGCGCCGGGGCACTTTTTTCAACCTTTTTCCAGAGGGGTGCTTTTTTGAGAGGGGACGCTTATTTTTAACCTTCGCCGAGAGGGGCGCTTATTGGAGAGGGGCGCTCATTAGAGAGATACGGTAATTAAACAAAAGACCAATATTGATTCAAAAATCAAGCCGAAAAAATCCTTGATTGCTAATGAATGAAAAAAAAGTTATTCTAGTACACAATTTTTTTACACCTTCACCCCCCCCCCCCCCCTTATAACTACCGGTTAAAACCAAGTAGATCTCAATTTTCCTATCAAAATAAATTTTTTGACATTAAATCCCGTATTTATTTTAAAATTTACAAAAAAATTATGTGAACAAATTGCTAAAAAAGAACTGGAAAATACCTGAATTATATTTTTTTTAGTTGCAGTTTCTCCGTAAAATTTTGTATTCGCATCAGAGTCAATCAAGTTTAGGTCTCTTGTATAGAAAGGGTCAAATTCGACAGAAATGTTTGAGCTGAAACCGCTTTAAAAATTATTGTCCAGTATATTTACTTACGTGGAGTTCCAACACTGATATTTCCTATCAATATATAGCCAGTTTCTGTAACTTTTACGGAGCCAGATGATTTTTTCTAAATTTAGATTTTAACTGCCTTTTCATTTTTTTGATTCTTGCAAAAGCTTCAGGATTTCGTTGCTTCAGAATAGAATTCAAATAGTTATTCCTACTAATACTGTTTTCTGCTGAAAGTTGCACTTGATTTGCGGCAAACTTGTGCACTACTGAATAGGTGCTGACTACTAACAGCAAAATACAAAACAGCAGATTCATTGGAAAAACCTTCGATATTTAGTTTTAGAATCAAAATTTTAATTTATAATAACTATACTTAGTTTTCATCAACCAGTTATCTGCAAGAAAATCAATTAATTCTTATCAGTACTGAGTGTTTCTTTTGAAATAGTTCGAAAGTGATATCATAATTTCTCAAGCTCTTTTTTATGTGCTTAAAAGGTAAGTTAATTGAGGATCATGAGCAGAGCAATTCACGAATTTCCAACCTAATTTGGTCAATAATATTTTCGAATATTTTTGTCTATTTGAAACTTTAACACTCCACTAGTCGAGCCTCAAGTTGCTTTTTAAAATCTTATATATTACGACGAATTTGACAATAAGCGTTGCCTTACAACTTCTATGCAAGATTGATTTCTATTTCGACTTATAAATATAATCCAAATTTTTGGCGCTACTTGGATATACCCCAACCCACAAACCGCCCCCCTCCCCACATCGAAGATGCGCGCACTCACTTACCTTAGACATAATTCCAAGCAAGACTCTTGATCAAAAATGCATTTGGAGGTTCTTTTTGCCACAGCCTTAGTTCAAAAAATATGGTAGAACAGCCTAAAATATGCTCTAAAATATCTTTAAAAAAGTTTGACCAAATAGTTGACCAAGAAGTGGTCCGTTATTAGTCCCTTCTACTCCCGATTCAGCTCATTATACTTTCAAAATTGCTTTTGGTCTTTTATATTGAAAAACATGCTTTAACATTGCTATGCCTGCATTAGATAAATCGGTCAAACGAGCTACAAAAAACAGTGTGCCACTACGAGGAATCGAACCTGCACACTATTTCAACGCGTCCAGCCTTGGTGCGCTTATCCTACTATAAGGTTAGAGCAGAATATGCTAAACACGACCGCACCGGTCTTTTTTTCTTCGACACGTGACCAACTTGGTGAAAAAGGGTTAGCAAGGTGACAAATTGATTATGCTTAAAATAAAGCTAAATGCCTACAGATTCTCAGGTGGTGCGCCATGATTCCCAAATTGCACCCATGCTCATAATATATTGAAATGACCGCCGGGAATTTAGCTTTCGAATAATATCAAGTATAGGTGGTTTCGATTTGTAAAGCTGAGGTAAATCACTACTTGTTTGCTGAGGTAGAAATTTCCAGAATTTCCTGCTCTGAATTTTAACGAGCCATTACTTTGCGTGGAGATGATACATAGCTAAATGATTAGAAGGAAAGAATGACCAGAATCTGACAATTATTTTCACACTAAATGCAGTTATAACTTATCATGAAATCGTGACAAAATGTACAAAAATTAATATGTATGTTGTAACACGAATTCCCATAACTTTTTTTCTGCTGTGGAATATAGTCATTTTAAACCGGATTCGTGTTCAGCGTGCTTGATTTGCTCATGAAAATACACTCACAATTTCAAAACCACTGTCAAATTTGAATTACGCTCAAGACAAAAAATTTTAATTTCGATATTTGAATATTTTTTGTCTAGAGCGGAATTGAAGCTTGGCAGTGACTTTGGAACTGCAAGAGTAGTTTTATAGGCAAATCGGACAAGCTGAACACGTACCGAGTGTTAGAATAACATGTTTGTATAGCAGAAAAAAAGTTATGGGAAATTCGTGTTGCGACTTACAGATTAATATTGTATATTTTGTTATGATTTCATCATAAATATAACTGCATTTGGTGTCAGAACAACCGTCAGATTCTGGTCATTCTTTTTACTTTTGATCATTTAGCTATGTATCATCACTACACAAAGTAATGGCTCGTAGAAAGTCAGAGCAGGAGATTTTGAAAATTTCTAACTCAGGAAACAAGTAGTGATTTACCTCAGCTTTACAAATCGAAACCACCTGTACTTGATATTATTCGAAAGCTAAATTCCCGGCGGTCATATCAGTATTATGTTCCTGGGTGCAATATGGCAATTACGGCGTACCACCTGAGAATCGTAGGCATTTAGCTGGATTTTGAGCGTAATTAATTTGCTACCTTCCTGACCCATTTTTCATCAAGTTGTTCACTTGTTGAAGCGAAAAAAACCGGTGCCATCGTGTTCAGCACATTCTGCTCTACCCGTATAGTACAATAAGCGCTCCAAGACTCGACGTGTTAATACATAAAACACAAACGCTTATCCACTACACCACGATGCTGAATTTTCCAACCTAAACGGCTCTTCGGCCTCCATTAAAATAAGAAAAGATATTTGGCCACACTCGAGCGAGTAAAAAATCATAATTCGTAAGGCCATCAAAGGTGAATCATTCCACGTCATTGTTCAAAAACAAATAAAATCGTGCTTATCACACATTTCCCTCTCTATGACATCTACTTATTGAGCACGAAAATTATCATTTATTTCAATTTTCACAGAATGAGGCTTTTTCGACAAAACTTCTCAAGTATTCTATTAGTTCCAACAGTTGCAGCAGCGTTTTCGGCTAGAAATACAACGACGGCCAATGACATATTCAGTGGAGACTCTAATGGCCCACCAGTAATAGTTCTATTTTTATTGGAATCGTTGTTTTCATCGCGGGTCTCTTTTTCGTTACAATATTGGGCTATGTATTCGTTTTAATTTGTGCTTCCTTATGTTTCCCCAACTGTATGAAAGGCACATTGAGTGGGGTAGAAGGATTCGGGCTAGAAACTGCTACCACTGTCGTCAGAGAGCTTGCTGTTGTTGGCAATCCCACTGTGTTTGCTACTACTTTTCCTAGTGCTAGTTTTCCTAGTGGTCACAATACATTTCAACACCAACTGCACCGCCGAAAATATATGCCTTCATCTGTGCAAGTGAAATATTAGATTCAAAGGTTAATTTTTTTACCGAAAATGTTCTAATAGAACCCCTTTTCTAAATAGAGCTCTCTCTCTCAACTTTGAGGGCCTGTATCTCGGAAACGATTCAAAATGTTGCCAAGCTGTTTATTGCATTTTTTAAATTCTCCCTAGCTCTAACGATTCTCATTTTTCGATTTTGGATTTCACACAAAAATTTTGGATCGAAATAAAATTTCCTCGATTTTAGATAATTGAAAAATAGAGCCCTCGGAGGCTCTATTATAACATTACGGTACTCATGTATTCAATAAAAAAATTGTAAAAACAGTTTTATACTTTGTTAAACTTTTTAAGAAATGAATAAAAAATAATTTATTAAGACATGCTTAATTGGCTATATTGAACTTAACTCAATTATGAGATTGACCTCTTTTTTCTGATTTTAAGGTTGATTGAAATATGACCCGACGTGTCAGCCTTTAAAGCATTTACGTAGAATTTACTTTTTGATTTTACGTCAAATGGGCTAATAATAGACAATTTTCAAGTTATTGAAAAATAAGAGGTGGCGCCCGGGAATTCAAAACATTTTCCTGATCATTAAACTTCTGTACTGATTTTTCAACTTGGTTCTAATAGAACAAGGCCTAGAATTTAGTTTTAGGTATTGTTTTGTTAGAAACCAACCTGAAATATCAGTATAGAAGTTCAGTGATCAAGAAAAAAGTTTTGAATTCCCAGGCACCACCTCTTAATAGCGTGTGGCATGCCCCTTTAAAACAGACTACTTAAAAACAATTTGATTTTTACATTTAGAAATTCTGTTAAGGCAGATCGACTCAGAAAAAATGTTTTAGCATATACAGTCAAGTCTCGATTTAACGAAACCCGATTTAACGAAACTCTTGATTTAACGAACCTTTTTTTGGTGGCTATTTGGCCACCGATTAAATAAAATGACTAAAAATAAGCTCTCGATTTAACGAAACCTTCGATTTAACGAACATTTTTGGCGGTCCCCAGGGGTTGTTAAATCGAAACTTGACTGTAATGTAATAAAGACGACTTTCGCTATAACACTTTCCCTCGCCTTAGCCTGAATGTGATAAATCATAAAAAAAAAGACAGTAATTTACTTTAAAAATACAATCTACTTTCAAAAGGTTAAGTCAATTTTTTAGGGAAACTCAAATTTTTAGATTCCGTTCTGGTAAGAAATGTTTTTTGTGTCCTATTTTAGCAGATAAAAGTGATTAAGTCTTTATTTTTGGGTCACTGTAACATTCGATTTTTAGCATTTGAATACAAGGGTCGGCAGGCGCCTATCAGCGTCTATACAGACATTTTTGCAATATACAATACCTAATTACTGAAAATAAATTCTTTCTCGGCGTGATCGATTTATTTACAGATATCTTTTGAAATTCAAGCTTGACTATACAGTCAAACCTCGATAAGGCGGCACCCCCAAAGTTCGTTAGAGCCTTGGGTCCGAGACTTCTTTAAGGGCCTGCTTACAATGGGATGTCGATATCGATGTCGAAGTAAAAGTGGTGTCTAGATCTCTCGTTTCCATAGAAAATGCCAAATCTGATATAGATGACCTATACCTACTTTTTGATTTCAGTTATAGGTCATCTATATCAGATTTGGCATTTTCTTATGGGAAACGCGAGATCTACACACCACTTTACTTCGACACCGACATTCCATTGTAAGCAGGCCCTAACCCAATTTTCGAAAAAAAATTCCAGTTCTGTTTTTACAGTCTGGTCGGAAATATCGTCAGGATCCCGATTTTGCCGATCGTTTTTTAAAATCCTGCATTTTATCATTAAAAAAGCAAAACCTCGATAAGCGGCACCCCTTTTTTGAAAAGGGGTGCCGGCTTATCGAGGTTTTACTTTTTAACCCAAATTTTGTTTGCTTTTCAAAAAAAAGATCGGCAGAATCGGAATCCTGACGATATTTCCAACCAGACTGTAAAAACAGAGCTGGAAAAAGCTTTCAAAAATCGGGTTAAAAAAGTGTCGGACTCAAGGCTGGAACGAACTTTTGGGGGTGCCGGCTTATCGAGGTTTGACTGTATATTTGAATTCCTTTTAAGACAAAAAGATTTAAATTTAGTCAAGATTTTTCTGATCCCAATCGTATAACTTCACAAAAATAGGTATATCCCAAAGCTCGGAAATCAAAATTTTCAAATAAAGGACATTTTGATAAAATAAAGGACATTCGGTCAAAAAGTGCCATTTTATCCAGTGCTTATTGATCTTTGAGCAACAAAAATAAAGGTTTTGACTTAAAATCTTAACAATTCTAAAGATTCGGATCTCAAATAAAGGACAAATCTTTAAATAAAAGACTTTTCCGAGCCCTGGTATATCTCCTACTAGCTTTACTGGCGCCTCTGGCGCCTTTTTTAATTTAAAACTTCTTTTAACTTATCGGGTTGAGTTCGTCCCTTTTATTTTGCCTTAGTCTTCCCTCTTAACTTTTCAAGCTTATTATTGAACGCGCGGTGAGGTCAGGCTCTTAGCCGACATCTCGCGCTCCTGATGGGTCGTCATTTTCTCGATTTCCACTTTGTGAATAGCCAGCTGTTTTTTTGCTCCTTCTGCTCCTTTTCGATTGCCTCGAGCTTTTTAAGTAGGTCAGCCATTTTCAAGTTTTTCGCATCTAGAACGTGGATGCTGAAATGCATTGTAGAATAAGACTACTCCAGAAACCTAATAACATGAGTGAAAAGACAAAAATACACCACAGGAACGCTTCAAGCAACATGAGAGAAGTTGCTTGAAACTTTTAAAATCTGACTATATTTCATATCAATATTTTTATTCAGATATCATAAACTTTTTCAAAAAGGCGTATCTGCACCCAAAGGTTTTTATTGACAACATGCAAACGTACGAATACATGAAAAATAATCAGATTTAGAGGCACTTGATAAAGACGACCACTTGGAGGCGCACTGTATGTAGACGATCACTTGGAAGCACTGCATGTAGACGACCACTTAGAGCCGCACTGTTTGTAGACGACACTTAGAGGCATAAGATATAGACGACAACCTAATGCAACGACCCTTCAGAAAGAAGGAACTTGAACTGATAAGAAAAAGATAAAGCCACAATAAGCCAACAGCACAATAAAAAGCGTACCTTGTAACTTGATGCCGAAGTTGATGAAAGACCACTTGATACCCAACAATGATGGAAAACTTCCGACAAAGGACGTATCTGCACCAAACAAAATTTATTGACCACATTGCAAAAGTACGAATACATCATTAGATTTAGAGGCACTTGATAAAGACGACCACTTGGAGGCACTTGACGTAGACGACCACCTAAGGCAACGACCACTTCAGAGCGCGGAGAACTTGAACCTGATAAGAAATGATTAAAGTCACGATAATTCAACAGCAAAATAAATCGTACCTTGGAACTTGATGCCGAAGTTGATGAGAATCATTTGATACTGAACAGCAATGAAAAACTTCCAAAAAGGGCGTATCTGCACCCAAGCAAATTTATTGACCACATTGCAAAGTACGAATACATCGAAAATAATTAGATTTAGAGGCACTTGATAAAGACGACCACTTGGAGACACTTGATGTAGACGACCACTTGGAGGCACTTGATGTAGACGACACTTGGAGGCACTGTATGTAGACGACCACTTGGAGGCAATGATGTAGACAGCCGGTTAAACAACCTGAGGCGCGCTGGATAGAGAAGACCACTTGGAAGCACTGAGTGTAGACGACTACTTGGAGACACTGTATATAGACGACACTTGGAAACACTGTATAAAGACGACCACTTGGAGGCACTTAATGTAGACGGCCACTTGAAGGCATAAGATGTAGACGACAACCTGAGGCAACGACACTTCAGAGCGATGAGAACTTGAACCTGATAAGAAATGGATACATAAAGCCACGATAATTCAGCAGCAAAAAAGCGTACCTTGGAACCTAATGTCGAAGTTGACGAAAGACCACTTGATACCGAAAATCACTGAAAACCTTCTGAAAGGCGTATCTGCACCAAACGATTTTATTGACCACATTGCAAAATTACGAATACATCAAAAATAATCACACATGTAGACGACCACTTGGATGCGCACTGGATGTAGACGACCACTTGAGGCACTGGTGTAGACGACAAACTTGAGGCACTGCATATAGACGACCTCTTGGAGACACTGTTATGTAGACGACCACTTGGGGCACTGATGTAGACGACCACTTGAAGGCACTGTATAAAGACGACCACTGAGGCACTGGTGTAGACGACAACTTGAGGCACTGCATATAGACGACCAATTGGAGGCACTGTATGTAGACGACTACTTGGAGGCACTCTACGTAGACGACCACTTGGAGGCACTGCATGTAGACGACCACTTGGGGCACTGCATATAGACGACCACTTGGAGACACTTGATGTAGATGACACTTGGAGGCACACTGTATGTAGACGACCAATTGGAGGCACTGCTTCTAGACGACCACTTGAAATTCTAAAATGAATCAAAAATAATGAGAGAAAACTCAAAAACAATCCACAAAACCACAAATAACAGCAAAAATAAATTCTGCACCCAAAAAATTCAAACAATGGAAAATAAGCCACAACAATGATTTGACAATGAATTAGACACCAAGTATTACCGCTTGGTCTCGAGAGGAATTCAAATATAGCCAAAATAGGCTAAAACCCTCCGATTCTGAATTTTGTCGGTCGGCCACAGCCCCAACGGCTACACCCACCAGGGCAAGTTTAGGCTCATTCGATAGCTTATGAGTTGCAGATGTGCCCTTTCTGAGGGTGCGGAAACGACCACCGCTAAAATTTGGGTTAAAAAGGCCAAAATAGGCCGAAAATTCAAAAAGGGAGTTGGGAATTCAAAAAGCGCACAGACACAGTCCAAATACTATATAAAGATTAGAAGTCACTTTTTTCGGCCATTTTGGGAAACACGGTAAGATTAGCGACAAATATATTTTTGCCGTCTATGACCCATTTTTTGGCCTCCGAAGTCAAAAAGCGTGACCCCGTCGTGACCCAAATACTATGACCTTCATAAAAATGGGCATATACCCCTTTAGAATTCAATTTTTTTCGACTGTTCTTTTTTTAAATAATAGCTGACATTCTGGGAACATTATGATGTTAGCGACAAAAATGATTTCTTCTTCTACGACCCATTTTAGCCTCCGAAGTGAAAAAAGCGTGACTCCCCTGTCCCAAATACTATATAGAGATTTGCTGTCTCGAGCGGAATTTGAAATTTAACAGTGATTTTCTTATTTCAAGAGTAGTTCTGTAAGTAAATCGGCTTGAGTATAGAATCCCCCCCCACGGGGAGTGATCAGATCGAGGAGATAACCTCATATTCGTGTTTCTCGACCCGATTTCATGTGAAAGCCGGCTGTTTTTTTGATTCTGAGAAAAAAAAATTTTTCGATCCCCAGGGAGGGGTATGATGGTTTTTTAGTCAAAATTTAAAAAATTCAAAAGACGCCAATTCAAATTTTTTAAATTTTGACTAAAAAACCATGATACCCCTCCCTGGGGATCGAAAAAATTTTTTTTTTTTAATTTCAGTAATTAGGTATTGTCTGTTGCAAAAATGTCTGCATAGACGCTGATAGGCGCCTGCCGACCCTCGCATTCAAATGCTAAAAATCGAATCTTACAGTGACCCGAAAATAAAGACTTAATCACTTTTTAATAACTCCCCACTCTACGGACCTCATATCTCAGCCTAGAGCAAACATTTTGCAAATCTGTTTTTGCCTTTTCCTAATCAGCATGAGCTCACTTGATCCCAGTTTTCAGATTTCGGTTGAGCACACAAAAATCTCAAATTCGAACTCAAAAATTTTCAATCTTTCGGGGTTGAAAAATAACTCTCCATGGAGAGTTCATACAGTGAAATACGGTATGCGCTAGAATGCCTGTTTTCTGAGCTACAAAAAAAGATACCGTATTTACTGTATTAAGTCCCCACGGGAGTTATTTTTAAACCTCTAAAAAATCGAAAAAATTTTGAGGTCGATTTTGAGATTTTTGGGTGCTCAACCAAAATCTGAAAAGTGTAATCAGGTAAACTCGCGGCAACTAAGAAAACGCAAAAGACAGATTTGCGAAATGTTCGCTCTCGGCTGAGATATAAGGTCCGTAGGGTGGGGACTTATTAGAGGGTGGGGAGTCAATACAGTAAATACGGTAATAAGGTTTTCCGAGTGCTCATCTAATAAGAAAGTTATAGACGCTTTTATAAAACACATTTTTTTTAAATTTCAGCACTTTTTTTTCAACGGAGTTCTCGGCAGCAGACCGCGAAAAAATATTTAGCATGAAATTCTGCATCAGAGCCTGCTAACCATTGTAAACAGAAGCAGAAGTCCGTCTCCGCAATGGTTCACAAACAAAGTTAAACTTGCAGTTAGTTTGTTTAAAGCTAGAATTTGTATTGTTTAGAAGGAGCAAATATTTTGTTTGGTTTGACGGAAATTCTGATTCATCCGCTAATAAATAGAATGTGTTGCTGTTTATGTTAATATGATCAGAAATGAAACACAAAGAATTACACACACATATTTTATTTTTAAAAGGCTTCCTCTCTCAGCGTTCTTTAACTATTTTCTTTTGTGTCGTTAGGGCTCTAGTAAATACGTTTTCTAAACTTTTTTTTTTCAACTATTCTTTTCTTGAACAATTTCACCATTGAATGTGTGACCTTGAAGGTTAAGAAAAAAAACATAAAAACTTTCTTTTTTGGTCGCCCTATAAAAAATCTTCAAATAGTCCTTGTACTGTGTAAAATTTAGATTTTACAGCTCTTTTTGTGATTTTTGCACAAAAAGTATCATATTACTTTTTTTATCTGACATTCTGTTTGACACCACCGTGTTTGACACTCATATTGGCTTAAAATTTTTTGCTGGAAAAATGCTTTCGACGATATTTTTTGTGCAATAACTTAACCAGTAAGTGCCGAATCTGCAGACACTAAGAGTATGCCTGAGACTATGCCTGATTCTTTACAAAATAGAGCAAAGTTCTAATTTGTTTGACACTCTGTCATGCTCCGTTTAGCAGTCAAAAACAAAGTACTGGCGGCTTGAGTAATGAGTAACTTGAGTATAGAATCCCCCCACGCTGAGTGATCGAATGGAGGAGATGACCTCATATTCGTGTTTCTCGGCCCTGATTTAATAAAAAAAAAACCCTGCTGTTTTTTTCACTCTGAACCACAGGACAGGAAGTGCCATGATTTTTAAGTCAAAATTTGAAAAATTTAAATTAGCGCCACAATTTGAAGTGGATTCTATATGTCAAATGTACTGGCCGAGTGTTAAGCACATTAAAATTTTGCTGTATTCTGCAAAAACTCGTGCATAGTCTTGGTGTCTACAAATTTGGCATTTACTGGGAAACTTAATGCAAAAAATCTCGTCGAAAGCATTTTGAAAGCAAAAGTTATGAGCAAATATGAGAACCTATGTGAAAACTCAACTAAGTGTCAAACGCGGCTGTGTCACACGAAAATTGTGAATTTAATCTCAGTCTTACAGTTTTCGACAATACAACCTAAAAATTTGAGCTGCTAAAAAGTATTTCATTGATTATGGTTTGTTTATTTTTTCGATTGTTCATCTTTTTATCTCAATATCATTTCACTGCCCCTTATTTGTCTCAACTGTTTATAAAGCTAAAACAAAAACTTTTTTGGTGAACCAAATGATCAAAAGATAGTTGTTTATATTTGGTAATGGTCTATACTTGTTTTTCAGTTTTAATAATAAGGGTTTTTTAATAAGGGTTTTAAATATCTATTGGTACAGTTGTTAAATAAAATATTCTACTTTTCCATATTGAAATTTGTTCATTGGCTATTTTCCCGCAATATGCCTCTGTGAAAAGCGGAAACAAAGAGATCAATCACCTAAGTAGAGGGAAAGAGCAGTTGTTTTGCTCAGCCGGAAAGGCTGGCAAAAGCCTTCTACTTTCGTGTTGGGGCTTTTTCCGCTTCTCTGTCCCAGAGGAGCAATCCTTTCTATTATGCTTTGTTGGTTGGTCTATAGTGTTATGTATTGACTGCTAAAAGTGGGGCCCCTGCTAAAGAGGTGGAGCCTTTCTATTTCTCATTTCATTGCTTCGATTTTGTTAGGGTCTAACAGGGCTCTAAAGCTCTAAATAGATGAGTCTTTGATTTATTTCGTATTTTTTTCAACTTCTAAATTTTTTTACACGTTATTGCTTTCTGTACTTTGAGTAAACGGCTGCCAATGATTGTTCATACGTCAATCTTACTTTTTGTTTGAAGTCAAACTTTTTTTGCAAAGTTATTCCAAAGGGTATTCTTGCATTTTCTAACAAATCAGATCTTTGATGAAATAATTATTGATTTTTTAACGCTACTGGAATATATCCTCCAAATAATTTTGGAGAGTACGTAAAATCACCATTTTTGAAGAAAAAAAAGTTGTACAATAGCCATTGTTAGTAATGGCTAGGCCCTGAGCCTAAGCCTAAGTCTAAGTCTTAGCCAAAGCCTAAGCCTAAATTATTGTGTGGGGTATATTCTACTAGCGCTTTTTGGGAGATGTACATTCCAGTAGCGCTGACTTTTCGATATAGTTGTTACTCATTGCCAAGCTTTCTTTGAGTTTCTTGAACCCTAAACCATCTGGTAATCAACTGCAATCGAATTTCTAAACTGGATTTTAGTTTTCACAGAGGTGTAAAAATCGACATACCCTTGTTTAAATATAGTTGACACCATGAATTTATGGAATTCAACTTAAATTATGAGTGATTATCACTGTCGAATACACCCGAAAATGTTCGTTCCTGCCTAGGGTCCAACACTTTTTCGCCTCGATATCTGGAAACTTACTACCGTATAACCTCTATTAAACGGGCACCCCTACAGTTAACCTTTTTTAAATTTGCTTTGCTTTTTTAAACCCAATATTGTTTATTTTTCGAAACGGACGACCACTTATTTTGTAGAGTTTGTGAAGCTCTACAAAATGAGTGGTCGTCCGTCTCGAAAAATAAACAATATTGAGGTTAAAAAAGCAAAGCAAATTTAAAAAAGGTTAACTGTAGGGGTGCCCGTTTAATAGAGGTTATACGGTAAATAGTTTTGTTTGAACAGTTTGGTCTAAAATATTTAAAAATGTCGATTTTGTCAATCTTCTTAAAAATCTTAGAATTTAACTTTCTAAAAATTCAAAAACTCAATTTTAAAATCAATAAGTTTTTATAAAAGTGATTTTGGATCAAGTTTTTGCTTTTTTCAGTTTAAGGATTTTAAAGAATGAATCGGAATCTTTGCCATATTCGGGATCGGAATGTAAAAACAGAACTGGCAAAATTTTTCAAAATACAAATAAAAGTGTCTGACCCTTGGCGGGAACGAACTTTTAGGGTGTCGTTTAATTAAGCGTCGGCTGCAGGCTGGTATATTTGACGATTACCCCAGCCATCAGCCTCAGCCGGCTAAAGTCAGCCGCCTGAGGACACCACCCTGGTCGGCTGCGTATAAAAAATTTGTAACAATGCGCCACCTTTTTACAGTAAACGTAGAAGTTTTAGCAAAACGGTAGTTAAATTTTTGATTAAGATATCCATTTCATACCATGTTCAACTTCGTCGCTCTGTTTGTGTTGATTGCCGCAGTCATGCTCTTTGTCATCCAAGGTAAGAAATTTTATTATTTAATTTTTTTCCAGCTACTAGATTTTGTTGTTTTAGAAACCGAGGCCGACTGCTTCTTCAAAGAGTGTGTGCCTCTTATTACCGACTGCGGGATGCTTAAATCTTGCAAGGACTTCTGCTGCTGTAAGTCAACCATCAAGTTAAAGATTGACAACAAATATTTCGGTTTTTATTCGTACTTGTTATAGTGACTCAAACTTTTTTCATACCTTTTTCAATGTCAAAAATATTATTGAGCCTATTATACTATGTATATGCTGGCCAACCCTCACTTAGGCACAAGCCAAAAAAACTGACAAACCATTGCCTAAACTGAAAATCAAAAATATATGAAAAAAAAATAAAAAATATTAAAAAAATATGGGATCAAGGCAACCATCGGCCCTATTGACTTTTAGGGGCATTATTATCAGCTTGGTCCGCCTGTTGCTCTTTCTTGAAAAATGCCTTGGTGTCCCCCTTTTTTGAAAGTGATCATGGTTAAGGTTATCATGTTAACCATAATTATCCTGATCATATTATCAACATGAAAATAATAGACAGGGGGCACCAAGACGTTTTCCAAGAAAAAACCACAGGGAGACTAAGCTAAATATAATGCCCCCTAAAGGTCAGTAGGGCCATTGTTAAGGCGAAAACACAATGAGGAGGCTGTTTGTTGTTTATAAAATTGAGAGAAAAAAAAGAATCCGCCCAAGCATCCGCACTCGAATTCGAGTTAGAATTCTTAGTCAGATTCTTAAAATTTTATCTGAAATTTTGAAGCAATATTTACTCAGTCAAAAACTCATTTGATAGCCCTAATCCTCAACTATATGATGTAAGAAGCTGAATAAGGAACTGGAAACTGAAAACACCGCACCGACTGAAATTTTTTAGAAAAAACAATGAAAAAAGGGAGGATTCTGTTTACGAGATTCTTAGTGAGTAGTCTTTTCAAGCAGCCGCAAACAGACTCCTCATTGTGAATGCGCCTCTGGACAACCATCTTTCTCCTTGTTAGATAGGGACAAAAATTGCATGGTATACAAACCTGCTCGATTCAGCATACTTAAAATTTAAATTTCGTTAATTGTTTTACATAGAAGCTCTAAACATATCTGACTCAAAAAATAATTGGTAAATATTATTTGCTAGAAAAAAGCAAAATGCTGAGAAAAAACGAATCAACAAAATAAGCAAAACCACGGCATCAAGAAATCAAATTATACAATAGCAGCAGCCTAGTAAAAATGCATATTTTAATTTTTCAGCTATTGATTTTGGAAAAAAATGAATGACCAATGGACCGACTGTTCCTTCCAAACTTCCTTTTCCTAAACAACTGATCATCTTGCCATTAACAAGTTTTTAATAATAAGAATTCAGCACTTTCTGTTAAAAATGTTTTTATAAAATAAACAATTAATAAATTATTTGTATTGCTATCTGAATGTTCGTCCATGCAATTTTGTTTACGTGAAATTTTTAAGCAGTTATAGTTATTTTACATGTATACCGTATTTTACGATAAGATGGCCGCCCCTAAATTCAAAAAGCATGTTTGTGGCATTCTATTTTTAACCATTTTTTGAAAAGTTGAGTCATGCAAATCACCACTCACTTCGTAGCTCATCTCACTGGCTACAAAATGGGTGGTAACTTGCCTGAGAGAAGTCTTAAAGAAAAGGATCGAACCAGAATGCCAAGAACACGATCTTGAAAGCAAGGGCCGCCTTGTTAGAGAAAATACATTACCGTATTTCCTCTAATAAGCGCCCCCGCTCTAATAAGCGCCCCCTCTCGACTTTGAGGGTCTGGATCTCAGTGTAGAAGCAATATTTTGCAAAGCTGTTAGATACGTTTTCTTAACTCCCACGAGCTCTACCGATTCCACTTTTTAGATTTTGTTTAAGCACCCGAAAATCTCGAAATCGAATTCCAAATTTTCCGATTTTCGAGGGTTTGAAAAATAAGCGCCCCGGGGCGCTTATTAGAGGAAATACGGTAAGTGAGTTTTACCAAAGTTTTTATCAAGTTTAAATTTTTTGTGGGATGGAAAAATATTCAATGTTTGATTAAGATATCGATATTTCTAAAATGTTCAACTCTATTCACCTGTTTCTTTTGATGGCTGTAGTTGGGCTGTTTGTCATTCAAGGTGACCTATTTTACAACTTTTTTTATTACAATACTGTTGTTTTAGAAACCGAAGCAGGCTGCTTTTTCAAAGAGTGTGTACCAATAGTTACGGACTGTGGATGGCTCAAGAGCTGCAAAGACTTTTGCTGCTGTAAGTTTACGAAAAATATTTCTCTTGCTATAAAATTGAAACAGTTTTTGACTGCAACTTCTAAATGGGGAAAAATTCACGAATTTCATAAGTATTCTCCGGCTCTGGCGCTCGCTCTGGACCTGCTGTAGCTCTGACTCCGAGCAGGATCAAACTAAGATTTCCGAGCCAGGGCCGGACCGAAAAAAGTTCAGGGTTTAAGAGCCTGTGAGAAAAAAAATTAACTATCACTTTTTATAAAAACTGACAAAAATCTTTTTTCAGCCATTGATTTTGGCAAAAAATGAAGGAAGAATAAGAACTTTGTCATTTAACCATATACTCATGTACCTAATGTGTCAATACTAAAAAAATTGGTTTCAAAATTGTAACAGTGATATGATACTGTAAATGTAGATATTTATATTTATTCAATGATCCCTGCTTCTTCAAATAAAAATTTTTTTTTGCTTAGTTGTGTAATTTTTTGCAACAAAGTGTCATTTTGGGTACTTCGTAAAGCTCAATTCGTGCGATTGGTGAAAATTCTAGAAATGTCCAGAAAAGCCTACTCACAGTGACTGTATCGCTCAGTGACTGTTTCCTATAACCATATCTTGCTTTTTTAAGCTTTGACGTGCATGTGACTTTTTTTGACACGCCCAAGTTCGCTCATTCTTGTGAATAGAGCTAAAAAAGCAGATAAATCACCGAAAAAAAAGCTTGAAATAATTGAAATGGACGGCCGTATCTGAGGAGTGGAAGTCAAGATCTTTTCAAAAATGTAAGATTTTCATTTTCAAAAATGTGTTCAGAAATTCTCTGCTACTGTGTTTTATTCTTGCTTCTTGACATAGCCGGTTTTCTAAAGAAAAAAATTGTTGCATGATTAGGAAGGTCGTCTTGAATAACTTTGGCTTCATAATCGGATCTATCACTCCTTCCTTCAGCTAATCCATGCTCAAAAGAAGTAGGTGATAGGCACAGAAGAATCAACTTTTACAGGTTTGCCATGGATTTTGAGTAGCTTAGGATGATTAAGATGTTCGGTAATTAGATTCACCGACATATAAATATAAGCAGGGCTTATGAACGTCCTTTATTTAAAGAATTGTCCTTTATTTGGGACAAATAATCTTCAGAAATTTTGTGATATCACGTCAAAATCTTTATTTTCGGCACTCAAAACCCAACAAGCACTGAACAAAATGGCACTTTTGACCAAATGTCCTTTATTTTAAAATTTCGATTTGGAAGTTTTGAATATAAGGCAAAGTAAATAAGAGAGAAATTTGGAATGACATGGTTATTGTCTCTTGCCCACAAAAGCCTCTAACGTAAATTTATCAAAGTGTTCATAGGTTGTGATTTAAGCACAAAATTCTCACATAAACAATCAAATTGTTAATAAGTTGTTTTTATACTTTTTACTGATAAGGTTAGACGACATTGTATTTCGTTTAAACCATCCTCCTTTGACTTTTTGCAAAATGATGCTAATGAAGTTCAGATTATTTTGCAACTTTTTTTAATTTTTAAAGCACGTGGTAATTACGAAAACGCAAAAAAAAATCTGCAAAATATTTTTTGGTCTGAGATACAGGTTCGTATATGTAGCAGAGGATGGCGGATTATTGGAGGTTTTACGGTATGCCTTTGTGTAGTTGATATATCAGGCTTTTAGGCCTCAAACACGATGATTGTGTTTCAGCCTTCAGGCTGTTTGCGGACGCTAAATCAAATGACTTTAATTTTTGATTTTTTAAATTCTTTTGTTGCTGCTATCTTGTAGCTAAAATTCAAGTCTACAGCTATTGACACAGTAAATTTTGTTGTAAAAGAGAAAGAATCCACCCAAAATCCTATCTCAACTTCGAGTGTTTTTTGTGTTAAAGACCTTGGACAGAAAAAACATCAATTTGAAATGACATGAATGACAAAAGTGGGTAAAACCTGTCTTTTTTCGGGTCTTACACATTTCAGCAACCGACTAACTCCATCGACCTCAGAACTGGATCGACAGAAAATTCTACAAAATCACTGTTACCAAGTTACCACGGCTCCAAAGTGTTCGGCCTCACGTACAATCATGGACTGTAAATACAACAATCCTCACTCAAAAATGATCATTACCTTTTTTTGAGTTTCTCAAAATTATTATTTTGGTGCCATTTTGTAGCTGAAATTCAGGGCTGCCAAATAGGCCATTGGTCGAGTAGATATGAATTTTAAAAATGTTGTAAAAAAGTCAACAATCCTCACTCACATAAAGATTCTTGATTTTTTGTACATTTTTTAGCTCATAATATTTACATTAATGGCTCATCTGGTAACCCTGCATCTCAGTTACAAAATAGCAGCGAAACAATAATTTTTGGAAAATTTAAAATAGTTATGGCCATTTCGGAGTGAGGATTGTTGAATTTACAGTCCACCATTGTGAACAAGGCCTTAGGAAAAAATTTAAAAAACTTTTCCACCCTGCATTAGAGAGAATACGTTAGTCGTAAAAATTTATTTATTCATTTGATTTTTACTTGTATTTCTTGGTCAACTAAAATATATTCAAAAAATGTCAAAAATAAATAAGAAAATAACTAAATTAAAAATAATCAAACATTCTATTTTTCTGTACTTATCGAAATTAAAAAGAGCAAATGTAAACAAAAACAAAAAGCGAACAAAAAATTTTGTTCGAAAGGCTTGGTCACTGGAAATTTGACGTCCTGTTTTTAATACTTGGCGGAAGTCAGATAAGTAAATTTGTGTATATAAAAAGCTGTTCAATTTCTGATTCAGTCTATTAAATAGTTTTTTAGCACAATGAAACCTCTGAGTCTTGTAATATTGTTTTGCTTAATTTTATTTGTGGCTAACACCTATTGCCTAGTCCACCAATTTACAGCTAATCAAGTGCAACTTTCGCCACAAGCTAGCAATGCTAAAAAACATCGCATTAATTCTTTTCTAAAGCAACACAATCCCAATGCCTTGGCCAACAAGCAAAAAATGAAACGATTTATTAAAAAGGCTCCCACATTGTCGATCTAACTGAATTCACATACGCATGGATTGGAAATATTACTGTTGGCACTCCACGTAACTTTTTTTCTATTATTGAAACAGTATCTAATAATAAGTTTTAGCACAAAACTTCACCGTCGAATTTGATCCATTTTTTCTAGCAGACTTAGAGTTGATCGGCTCAGAACGGCTCCAGGGCTAATTTAACAAACATTGGGACACTTCCAGCAAAAAAGACTTATGATCCAAAGTATTATTATTTGTTAACCCGTAAAACCACAAGTGCAGCCCTGTCCCGAAGAGTATGAGTTCTCTAGCCGTGTACCACTAAAGAGAATAAGTTCTCTAGCCGTGGACCACCGAAGATTATGAGTTCTCTAACCATTTTCAGGGCTAGGTAGCTCACATTATCTTTAGACGTCAATTTAACTACTAGTTAAAGTTAAAAGATCGGTAACCGAACTACCAGCGAGTCAAATACAGATAAAATCAATAAAACAGATAAAAACAATAAAAAATTCAGAATTGAATTACACTGTAATTTCCTAATTATCCAATGATCATTTTTTGAGTTTAATAAATATGTGAAACACCAATCGAAGAAAGAAAAAGAAGGCTCAAAATGATAAAAATATTTAAGCATGTTTTAACACGCGTCAGAATCACCACGGACATGATCTGCTAAGAAAATTGAAGTTTTACATGACTTTCAATGTAAAAAAGTCAAAAAGTCAAAAAAAGTTAGCAGCTCACTCAAGACTTACACTTTTGAATAGACAACAAATATCTTCTGCTAAAAAATATTAAAAACGTTGCTTGTAACTTTTTGAAACACACAACATTTTTTAATGTTTCAAGCTTTTAGCGCTTCTTCTACGTATGTTAGAAAAGATGGCGATTTTATTACTGGTGGAACTGGCTACATAGGCAGCGATTTGGTTAATGTGAGCGAGATGTTCAGGTCTTTTAAAACTGATGTTTCTTTTATATAGATTAGCGGCTTGTCAACAAACATGAGTTTTGGAATATTGGATGATGTTGAATATTGGTATAAGCATCTACCAGTAGACGGGTAAATTTTTGGGCTCTATGTGCGTTGGTGTGGCATCCGAAAAAAGTATGCCTTGAAGCCCCTGTTGATTTTTTAATAGTCGTAAAAACTTTTAATTTTCACGCATTTAGGTTATCTATATGAATTATTTTCAAAGGAAAGTGTGCTGGTCTTGGTCGTGCAGAGGAAAACCCACGACTCACCTAACAATCTATTTAATCTTAATGTAGTCTCGTAAATGTGAATTTCCAAAACAAGAAATGCATCAAGAGTACGACTGACGAATTATTTTTTGTAAAAAAATCAGCTAGGGGAACCAAGTCGAAAATTGGTTTTTTTTCGAACCGAGCAGACCAAGGCACATTTTTCCCCTTCCGCGTGAACACATATAGAGCCAAACTTTAAAAATTTTTTCTTTTAATTTATTAATTTAAAGGTTACTGGGCCTATACTTATGTCTTTCTGAAAATAATATAGCCAGTGCTGTTGAGCAGATTGTTGGAGAACTTGAGCGCCCTGTTGTTACTATTTCCTGAACAGGTACTTTATATGCATTAACGGTTGACCAGTAAGTTCTCGGTGGATTTGAAAACCCTCATTCTTTGAACGTTTATTATAACCCATTCATTGTTGTGTTTCAATTTTGGTATATAAAGTTTATCTGGATTACCTATGTGAGATCATTATTTGACTTTCTTGTGAATTCATTTGGAAAACTTGGAGAACTTCGAAAAGTTTTGTCCCTTTTGTCAAATTTCAAATGTCACTATAATATCTGGTGCAGTGATCAAAAAGAAGGGCGGACGCCAGTCTAAATACTATATAAAGATATGCGAAAAAAATTCGGGCGAAAAATAGTCGTACAGTTAACAAAAAATTTAAAAAGCTCTTAAGCACAGAATTATAAGCGTCTAAATCATAGTTGGGGGTGTATATCAAAATATGGCCGTTTATTCATACTGCATAATTAAAATTCAGAACAAGATTTGATAATGGCACTGCACAGTTCACATTCGGTTCTGAAAAGAGCGTTTATTGTGAAGATAATTCCGGCTATGTTCCACTACTCAACGATGGTCTTCCAGATGATCCTGACAGCTTTACTTACCGATTTTACTTAAAATCAGCTTTTGCTAATGCTGAAGATTCTGTCAAAATAGATCTTGTTGCTATGTTATCTCCTGATTCAGATTACATTTACTGTGATTTAGACTTTCAAAATATTCTCATTAATGCAACTGGAGCTGTTCACAATTCCACAACCTGTAATTACCATGTTGATTGCTCTGCTATATATCTTTCTAAAGTAACTCTAAATATTGGGGAAAACGGCAATACTTCGGTGGTCATGACTGGAGCTGACTATATTAATATGATGTAAGTTGTTTTCCGCTAATGATCTAATTGATTAAAATATTTGGCTAAGTTTTACTATACACCCTTCACTCAAGTGTAGTATACACCCTTCAGTCAAATTAGCTTGGGGACCAAGGCAACTTTTTTTAAAATAAAATAATTTTAAAAATTATGCCTTGGTCCCCAAGCTAATTTGACTGAAGGGTGTATACTACACTTGATCCAAATATTTCAGCATTACTATGACACATGCTATTTGGCAACAATATCTTCATTTGATTTCAGTGGTTATTTGTTCTTGGGAAAACAATTTCTAAACAATCATTGCTTTACCTACAATGTGAACGAGAAAATTTTTGCTTTTTCCAATTCAAAACAAATACAAGTTGACTTTTAGTTTTTGTAAAAAACTAAAATATTTTATTTAAAAATTTTTTGACTCAAGTCAGTTAATTTTATGTCGAACACTTTTTATTTTAATAAATTTATTGAAAAACTTGAAGTTTAACATTTAAAATATTGATAACCAAAAAATATTTTTTGTATTTGTTCGTCTTTTTTTATTTTATTATTTCGGTAGCATCGAAAAGTTAACAAAATATTTCGTATTTTTCCTCTATTTGTTTAATTGAAATTTTACGTTTATACAGTTTCGCTAAAAGTACTTGTTTGGAAATATCGGTGAAAAAGGCAATACTTTGTTAGTATAACAATATAATAATTGTGAAAATTGCTGGGCTGGCATCCAGTAGCCTTTAGTAAACTAGTAGTATTGGGATATGGTCTTAAAACGACTAACTGACCTCGGGCTTGAGTATTGGTCTAACTGGTGTCGAAATCTAGAGGTACTTGTAAGAGTAGTACTATAGCTAGCATGTAGTCTTGAAAATACTACAAATATGTATTTTAAAGACTACTTTATAGATGAAATCTTCTCAGCGCTACTGGGGAGCGGTAGGGGGGGGGGTGTTGGCGGCAGCCCAATAAGTATCATCTTAACTACTTTTAAAACTGCTTACCGGCCTTTGGTACCAGTAAGGCTATTTTCTTGAAATTTTTGGCTCTATACTAGAATCGCATGCGTTTTTTGACTTGGTCTCCCTGTTCTTTTTGTGCAATTTTTGACTTGGTCCCCCTCTTGTTTGTAACATCACTTTCAATTTGGTTCAATCTATTATGTTGAATGTGGTTCGTGAACATTTTTTGTTGTTGAACGTGAAATTTTAAAATAAAAATTTGGTAAAAACAACAGGGAAGACCAAGGCAAAAAATGAAGAAAAAAAATAGCAGGGGGGCCAAAGCAAAAGACGCACCAGCTTCTAGTATAGGGCCAAATTTTGTTTCTTTCCTGTTATCGGGACCTTAGCAGAAACTGCTGGTTTTAATAGTTCTTATCGGTTATCCGAAGCACCTCATTATGAAAGTGATCATAGTGATGGTGGTCAAGGTGATTATAATCATGTTGACCATGATCACCGCAATGGTTCGACCAAGAAACAATGAATTTAAAGAACTTATTTAGAGTGAGGTCGCGATAACAGGAAAGTAGCGTAAACTACCATTTACTAAGGATATGGTTGTAGGAAAGAGCTCAGAAGCTTTGAAACATTGTACATAACTAATCAAATTTTCGAAAGAACAGCATAAGATATAGTTAACTTTGATGGCTGGCTTTGGTGAAAATTAGCAACTCGACTTCTGACAGTACTATACTTTAAATATTTTTGCTTATTAACCAGAATTATTTAAACACTGAAGAATGCGTTTTTTCAGTGTGCGTTTTTTTCTTATTTTGGATTTTCAACATTGAATCTTTATTTGTCTGCTAATTTTACAATTATCCAAACCAAGACCACCAGCTATCCTTTTTCTTTTCAACAGTCACACAGTCAGCTTTGCCGTAATTAGAGACATGTTTGTTGAAGTAGTACAAGTGATCGTTTCGGAAAAAGACATAAGAAATCTGGGCACTGCAATTTCGGCTTTCTTGGTGCTCAGTACACAGAGAGTAGGTTTTGTTGACAGTCATATCATTGGAGTACCACACTTCTGCCTGAAAAACACTTTTCAAAACACTTTTTAAATATTATAATCTACTTTGTTGTGGGTGAAGTTGTAGTATTTGTGAGGAGGTAAGTGTACTACGGGGTCTCTTGAATGAGTTATACGATAAGTGTTTTCAGCCAATAGCTGAAAAAGGTTATATTATATGTATGAAAAAGGGTATGAAATCCAAATCCTGACCGAAAATCATATTTTTATGTTTTTCGTTTGAATATCACAAATTTGTTATATTTGAATTTCAAAACCACATTTTTGTTGTAAAATATAAATGTTTCCTTTTTGTCAAAAAAAGTTAGACAATTTAGACAGTTATGTCTTGTTATGTCTCTTTTAACACTTAGACAATCCTGATTTGAAGGCTTATTTTGCAAAGTTCGTTTTTTTTAAATTAAAAAGACATGGTTAGTTATCCATAAGTACCGTATTTCTTCTAATTAACGTGCCGGCGCATTTTTTCGGATCCCGAAAATCCGAAAAATTTGATATCGATCTCGATATTTTTAGGCAAAAATCCGAAATCCAAGAAGCAGGATCGGTAGTGCTCGCGGCAGCTGAGAAAATGCAAAAAAGAACAGATCGAAAAAAATTTCTACTTCAAGATACAAACCCTCGAAGTCAGGGGGCGCGTTTATTAGAGGGCGCGTTAATAAGAGGGAATACGGTAACCCTAAAAAACAGGCTTCGCATCTATTTCAAGCTATCTTTTTAAAAGTGCTTAAGTATTTTTTTAATTTCAAAAGCTCACATGAGCATCAAGAGCATTAGCATAATCAGCATCCCCAGTTCTTGGTTGACCAAAAGTGTAGAGCTTGATTTTAGAAACGTCAAATTTTCCATCTGCCACAATTTGGGCTGCAGCTAGAGAAGCCAGAGCTCCACCCAAAGAATGGCCAGTCATCTTTAAAAGTAATTAAAAAGATACTCATTTAAAAAATAATTTAGCTTACCCACAAATCATAGTTAGGATATGCCTTTTGCAAACTTTCCAAATCTTGCCCCATGCTATTGTTGAACCAAAGTTTTTGAAAGACTGAAATAAAATTCAAAATGTAATATAACATCGAAGGAACCATACCATCTGCAAAATAGTAGCCAACTTTTCCTCCAATCGGAGAATCCATTTGCTTTTTAAGAGCAGTCTGGCTAATCTCAACTGATAGCTGAGAAAAGGTATTAGTTCCCCGAAAAGAAACAATAATGGCTTTGTCAGGGTGAGATACAGCAGTAAAACCAGCACAAATATCATCTTTGCCGTAAACATCGCATGTTATGTTCACGCTTTTGAAAAACTAAAACCAAATTACTGCTATCGGAATATAAACCTCCACCCCGAATTATTTGGCCTTTTGGGTATGGGCCTAGCCATTCAGGTATGAAGTTTAGGGCCTGGCCATCAGTACTAATATCATCTTTTTCAAAAAAAAATCAAAATGGTGGCTTTAGTTATCCATAAAAAATTATTAGAGTGGGGGTATATTCCAGCAGCGTCAAAATTTCTTATCCGACTTTTTCATGTATCCTGCGAAACCACATGCTGAACTCAAATCGGTACGAATTATTGCCTTGGTCCCCCCTGTTGTTTTTAAAAAAAATCAATGTCAATTTTAGGAACTTCAATAGTTTAAAAAACTCACAGTAACATTGGAAAAAGTGTTATTAAGGCATATTTGTGGCCGATCATTGTAGGCAGCAGCGGCCAAAGGCAACATTGTGTAACGTGCAAATTCATCGACATATGAGCTATTCTTAATACTCTGCTTTTCATTTGTGCTTTTTGAGATGGTCGATTTTTGCAACGAGATTGTTGCATGATTGGAAAGGTCGCCTTCAGTAACTTTGGCTTCATAATCGGATCCATCACTATTTTCTTCAACCAATCCATATTCAATAGAAGTGTCGCCAAAAGTTTTCCAGGTAATAGGCACAGAAGAGTCAACTTTTACAGGTTTTCCATGAATTTGCAGTAGCTTAGGTTGATTTAGGGGTTTTAAAAGAGGATTTGCAGACACGTGGCTCAGAAGCAAATGAAATGAAAACAACAAGAGAAATCTAAATGACATGATTGTTAGCCTCAAACTAATTAACCGAAGTGTTCATGGTTGTTTTATAGTTGTTTACTGATAAGGTTTGACGACAATGTATTTCATATTCATCATTTCACTTTCATCGTTTTTTTACTTTTACGAGGTTTTTTTCGTATTTTCTTTGACCATATTTGTAGCTCACTTATCAAATATATTTATTTTGCAAACAGCAACTTTGATATTTTTCACTGTTTTAAATATCAAGTTTTGAAGCTTAACACTTAAAAGCCGGTATGTGCTAATAGAAGCCTTTGTCTGAATTTTGCGATGAACGAGAAAGGAACAAGAAAGTTTCAAAAGTAATTTCCATTCCCGCTAGCACCCTAACAAGGGAACATCACATAGTTTTTGACCATTATGCATGGCTGCCATCTCAAAATTTAAAAAAGGACAAAAAAGGCCCCGACCGAAAAACAGGAATTTGAAGAAAAAACTGCATTTTATCTAGTGCTTAATAGTCGGGGTCAACATTTAGGGTCAACATTTTTTTAATTCAAAAAATATTTATATTTTTTTCAATATTTTTTTATTTTGATATTTATGACCCTCAGGCAACTTTCTGAGCTCTACACGAAAATATAAGCAGCTTTTCCAAGTTATTTATGAAAATTTGACGTATGAAAAACCGGTGGTTAAAAAATGCTGAGGGGTCAACTAGGGTCAACATAGGGATCAATATTTGCCAAAATTTTGTAGAAACACAATTTCAAATTTCTGTTAAAGCCATCTTGTAGAGCTCAAAAAGTTGATGGGGGTTTAAAAATATCAGACTTGGTACTTTTTCACGAAAAATCGATATTTTTGAATTTTTCGAAAATGTTGACCTCTAAAATGTTGCGCCCTCAACACGACTATAGTTACAGCCATTGCTATTTTGAAGCGAAAAAGAAAAGATTTTGACTGAAACTTCCAAAATAAAAAAAATATTTGGGGTCCCAAAAAGGACAAATCTTTTTAAAAAGGACATATGGCAGCTCTGCAATTATGTCATCATTCTACTTTCGAATTTTCTATAAGTAAAGTCTGGTCAATGCGACAAACGCCAATTTATTAATAAAAACTGACCCAGGCGTAACTTATATGGAAGTTATCTTATATCAAGACTCGACTGTATTTTACCACATTCAAAAAAATTGTCACCACTAATAGAAAGCCTAGTACATCTGATTTTATTCAATAGGAAAGCATAAATTAGTTAGAGAAAATACGGTAAGCATATACCGTATAACCTCTATTAGACGGGCACCCTCTAATAGACGGGCACCCTCAAGGACCTATATCTCAGCACAAAAAATTTTTTTTGCAAATCTGTTTTTTGCGTTTTCTTGATCACCTCGATCTTAGTTGATTCCGCTTTTTAGATTTTTTTGAGTACCCAAGAATCTCAAAATCAAAATATTTTTTTTTCTATTTTTTAGGGGTTGAAAAATAGAAGGGCATGCCCGTCTATTAGAGGTTATACGGTAGTGTTACAACTGTCAAAACAAAGACTACTTTCTTCTTTGCTTTTTATTGCTTTTACAGCCAGTTTTGCCAAAGTTAGAAACATTTATGGTGAAGTAGTAGAGGTGGTCAGGCACAGAGAACACATATTTAATTTTAGCGCTGCAGTTCTTGCTCTCTTGTTCATCCGCACACAATGTGTAAGTCTTGTTAGGACTCATGTTGTTGAAGTAAAAAGCTTCTGCCTTAATCAAAAATTGGTCATAAAGATATGTTCTGCAACAATATTTCAACCCTGTTGTGAGTATAGTTGTAACTGTGAGGTGGCATGTGTGGAACTGGGTCTCTTGCATGAGTGATTCGAAAAGTGGTATTTTCAGGTAGCTAAAAAATATTTTAATGACAGTAATGTGCTTAACTAACAGAGGAAGTACCCAAACTGAAAATTTTAGGAAACATAGAGATATAGTTTTTTGTGTATTTCTACTATACTACCTGAGTTATGTTCAAATCTGTGCTCATGGCTCCATGTCATTATTTATCAAAAGTGCCGAAAAACCATGATACGGTTATCATGGTTTTGCTAGAGCATTTACCGATTATTTCACCAGAATATTTTTTCCATAATTTATAACGTTGTCATGGCAAAAAGAGGCACTATGCATTTTTAACTAGGAGTTTTTCGTTATTTAAAAAAGCCATTTATATAGTTTTTACCCTAAAATTTACTTGAAAATTTTTGGCGTCAAACTAAAACAGAATTTTTCATTGATACTATTAATTTTTTTCCTGGGGGACCAAGGATATGCAAAATAATTTTTCGATTTTTTTGAAAACCAAGTGTTTTTCTGACCATTTCGAGGTTAAGAATCACGATATTCCTGGTGGTTTCTCCTTGGGGAAAAATTAAGTTTGGCTGTCGGATAAGGAAAAAGATTCTATACTCTAGCCAAACCATGATACCCGTATCATGGTTTTCGGCACTTTTGATGAAGGCTTTCTCCTCTTTTTAATAAGGACATCGAGCCGTGAGTACAGATTCAGACATAAGTCATGTAGTAATGTAGTAATACACAAAAAACAAAATCTCAATCTTTCTTTAAGTTATCAGTTTGGTTGCTTCCTGTTGCCGTATTCACTCTAATATAGCCCCGTTCCCTCTAATTGTAGCCCCCCTTTTAATAGTACCCCCAGAGGCGTAGCCAGAAAAATCTGACGGGGAGGGGATCTAAAGCATCCCGAGAGGTCATTTTCCCTACACCGTTTTCGAGTTTTATAGTGTTTTTAATTAACAATTTTTTTTCAAAAAATCTGACGGGGGGGGGGCTATAGCCCCCTCAGCCCCTTCCCTGGCTAAGCCCATGGTAATCCCCCCCTCCCTCTAGGAGGGGGGGGGGGGTGGGGTTATTAGAGTAAATACGGTAGTTGCAAGAACCTCGATAACAAAACACCCTTCAGGACCGCACCAGGGTATCATATTATTGAGGTCAGACTGTATACTTTAAAATAATTTTAAAAAAAAGCACCGTATTTTCTCTAAACAGTGCATATGCACTCATATATGTTAAACCTCTAAAAACCATAGAATCATTTCAAAATGGCCTGAACTTGAAATTTTAGTCAAATGTCGGGGTTGGGAGGGGGGGGGGGGGCGAATTGCTATAAGAGGTGGCTCTATAATTAGAAAAAATACGGTGATCACCTGTGACGGTTTTTTACAATGTTTAAATATCAACAAAACCAACATGAGCATCAAAAGCATCAGCAAAATCATTGTCTCCGGTTCTTGGTTGACCAAAAGTGTAGAGCTTGATTTTAGAAACGTCAAATTTTCCATCTGCTACAATTTGTGCTGCAGCTAGAGAAGCCAGAGCTCCACCCAATGAATGGCCAGTCAGCTTCAAAAGTAAAATTCATATACAATTTCAAGAATTTGGCTTTGCTGAACAATTGGCACCAATTTTACAAAACATACATCCAGTCTATTTTCTCAATTGTTCCGGAAACTACAGAAAAGAAAGAAAAACAAACATCAATAAACCCTATATCATCTATTAAAGGCAGGGCTCCGAATGAAAAATTTCAAAAAGAAGGACATTTAGGTAAAAAAGGGACATTTTGAGTAATTTTGAAGTAAAAGGGTCATGTTATCCAGTGCTTGTTGCCATTTTGAAGCGAAAAAAAAAGATTTTGACTAAATTCTCAAAAAAAAAGATTTGGGGTGCCAAAAAAGGACAAATCTTTTTAAAAAAGGCGATTCGGAGCCCTGATTAAAGGCCTCCGAGCGTTTATTTTTCATCCCTAAACAGTCGCAAAAAATTAGGGTCGATTTTGAAATTTTTAGTTGCTCCAACAAAATCTGAAAACTGGAATTAGGTAAACTCATGCCAACTAAGAAAAGGCAAAAAAGATTTGCCAATTATTTTTCTGTGCTGAAATATAGGTCATTGACGGGGGGCCTTTACTAGAGAGTGAAATTTTTTTTGTAAACATCGGTAGCGAACGAAATTTCGGAAATTTCGGCCCTATTGCAAACCGAAATTTCGGCCCTATTCCATAATAGAGGAGGAGGCTTTCTTGAAGCCTACTGTCCTTTTCCCATTGGGACTTTTTAGCCTTGGGCAAGGGTAGACCGGTGAATGTTATTGCAGACTTAAACATAATCCTGAAACATCTTTCAGTCCCAGCTAGCATACGATGGTATACGAATGAACATACGAAAAAATAAACACACTAGGAACTATAAATGTCCTCTAATCTATTATAGCCGATCCTGGTCTATCTTCGCCTAAGGCAAAAAAGTCCTAAAAACAACATGGAGGAGCCAAGGCAATGTCCAACTCTCACTCCCCCTCCAATGTGGAATATGGCCAAAATTTCTTTGCTGAAACATTTTTTATTGGGTGGCCACGATGGAGACGTGAAGTCGTATTGCAAACTCTTGACTAGCTATAACTAACTAGTGTTGGCTCCAAAATACCGGCTCAAAGCTTTCAAATTCTCTTTTCAGGTCCCCTACATTAAAAAACATAAATCTCAGTCATTGAAAACCTATAACGAAATTTCGCTGACTTCACACTACGCTCTTCGACTTCACACTTTAGGCCTCTATTGTGGAAAGCCTTAAAAGCCGTTTTTCTAAACAAATATTTCACCAAAAAACTTACCCACAAATCGTAGTTAGGATACGAATTCAGCAATGTTTTGAAGTCTTGTCCCATTGTGTTGTTGAACCAGAGGCGTTCAAACACTAAAAAAGTTAAAATAATTTATTTATGCTTCAAATCAATATCCACAAACCAACCATTTGCAAAATAGCAGCCGACTTTGCCACCAATGGGCGATACTACTTGCTCTTCCAATATGGTAGTACTGGTCTCAACCATTAGCTGGATAAATGCACTTGTTCCTCGAAAAGCAACAATAATAGCATTGTCTGCATGGGATATAGCAGTAAAGCCAGAACAGACGTCGTCTTTACCATATTCATCACATGTTATGTTTACATTTTTGTACAGCTAAAACATTCAAGTAAGGCTCTACACACATTTTCCCACTACCAATTCTTCAACCGGACCGGGTTTTACTTTTGAGGTATTTTGACCTACTTTTTCAGTCGGACGTCAAGCAATTTATACGTTATACCTGGACAGACCCCAAGTGCACCCCCTCCCCCCATCCCCCTGCAAAGAGTATTTTTCGCTAAGCTAACTTTTTTCATCTGAGCCTAAGGCCTAAGCCTAAACCTAAGGCTAAGTTAGCGAGCTACACATTGCAAAAAAGAAAACTGAAAAAAATCAAGGGAATCTAAAATAGGACGCTTGAAGAAATACGCTTTGCAGGGAGGGTGCACTTGGGGTTTTACGACTAACAGGTACGCTGTTTTAACTGTCCTGTCTCCGACACAACACTAATATAAACCATATTCATGTAGCCTATCAGAGATTAAGGGAAACTAAAAAAGTTTTGGCGACCGACAGGCATAAATTTTTGTGTTATGTAACCTAGAAAACACTCAAAAACACGAAAATTTTTATATATTTTATATATTTTTAATCACCCAATTTTAGGTTTTATTCTCTGTCAAACGATTATTGTGATCATTTTGGCCTAAGGTTACTTTTTAATTTTTCATCTACCGTATATCTTCTAATAAAAGCCCACCTTCTAATAAACGCCCATGTCCCACCAAAAAACTTTATTCGGTAGAACTAGGGTTGTGGAATGGAGAATTCTCCGGAGCATTTTCTGGATAATTCTCTGGAATTCTCCGCCTATTTCTCCGACCGTATGAAAAACAGAGAAATAGAGAATCGTCTTGTAAGTAACAATTCGTCAGATGAACAGACAAATTTTGTCTATTTCAATGATTTTTTTTGTTTTCTGGCAAATCTTCCGTAATTTCTCTAGGAATCGTCATGGCAAAAGTAAAAGATATGGAAAAACCGAATTTTAGAATGCGGGAATTTGAAATATTTTGGTCATTTTTTCACACCACAGGGGGACCAAAACAATTTTCAAGTTCTATTTCTCCGATTTTTCGGAGAATTCTAGAGAATTCTCCGGAGAATTCTCTGGAGAATTCTCCGGTTTCTATTTCTCCGGAGAATTCCACAACTCTAGGTAGAACTCAATAAAATTTCAGTCATTAAACAATAAAATATCATTCTCATTAAAACTTCGAAAGCTGTTTTCTTCGTTTATTTCTTCCTCGAGATTTGCTTCTTCGTAGTCATTGCAGCCATCTCGAGCCATCTTCTGAGCTCGGAATTTTTGAAGCAAAAATTTCGTCGACTTGTTGAAAAATAAAAGCCCACCTTCTAATGAACGCCCACCTTCTAATAAACGCCCATGTCCGAGGAGGGTTGAAAAATAAAAGCCCATGGGCTTTTGATAGAAGATATACGGTAATAGTATAATTTTTAGTAGTCAATAAAATAAAAGAGGTTTTTGACATCACTTGCGTTTTTTTTATCTTTACGTCTAAAAAATTTCATAAAATTATTATTTTTTCTATTTTTTAAGTAACTTCATGGTGTAAAAGGTTAAAACGTACAGCAACATTTGTTAGGGTGCGATTCAAGCAAACTTCTGGCTTGGGGTTATAAGCTGCAGCTGCCAAGTACAACATCGTGGAACGTGCAAATTTATCAACATAAGAGCTATTTTGAGAAGCTTGTTGACTGGTTATATTCGTGCTTTCCGGCACAGCTACTGGAAAAAAGTTGAGAGTCGCATGGTCCGAAAATTCGCTTTCAATAACTTGAGCTTCGTATTCAGATCCATCCCTCTTCCTTCAACTAATCCAATAGAAGTGTCACCAAAGGTTTTCCAGGTAATAGGCAGAACAGAGTCAACTTTTACTGGTTTTCCATGAATTTTGAGCAGCTTAGGTTGATTCAGGTGTTTTATAAGAGGATTTGCAAACACATTGATTAAAAAATTAAACAATAGAAATATAAAAAATTGAGGAGACATATTTGTTTTAGTCTCGAACACTACGAACTGAGCTGCCTGAGCGGTGCTTTTAAAGACAGTTCCTGATAAGGATTGACGATTTTTATTTAAGAACAATATGATTTTAAGCACAATATTTCAATTAAATAATTCTCTCTGTTTGTTAAATTGGTGATTTTTTACGTTTAACTACAATTTTTAAAATAATTTTGCAAAATAAGTAAAAAGATGAATTTTCAGAAACTGTTGCCGCTCGATTTAATGACACCCCGAAAAGTTCGTTACCGCCTAGGGTCTGACACTTTTCTTAGCTCGATTTTTGAAAACTTTTGACCGTTTTCTTTTGAGAGTCTGGCCGCAAATATCGCAAGAATTCCAATTTTTCCGATCATTTTTCAGAATCATGAAAATTTTCTCTACAAAAACTCCAAATCTCGATTTAACGACACCCTTTTATCAAAAATGATTACGTTTAATCGAGATTTGGATTTTGTGGAGATCGGAATCGGAAATCGGAATATTTGCGATATTTGTGACCAGAATCTCAAAAGAAAACGGTCAAAAACTTTTGAAAATCAAGCTAAAAAAGTGTCGGATCCTAGGTGGGAACGAACTTTCTGGGGTGTCGCCAAATCGAGCGGCAACTGTAAGATAATCTGTTAATTTTGTCTTTCAAAAGTCTCAAAATTTTTGATTCTAATGATTTCAAAATAAGCTTTCTTTGACTTTTCTTTGCAAGCTTCAAAGATTGTAGTGTAAAAATTATATTTGACTAATGGAAACTACAACTAAAGTATTTAGGCATGCAAAAAATCAGCAAACAAATTTCGATAAAAAGTGGTGTGTGCTTTTGAAAAGCTTTAAAATATTTGCAATTTTATCATTAAATATTTAGCAAACAACCCTTTCAAAGACTAAAAATTGAAAAATGTAGGAAGAGTTTGGCGGCGAAGAATTCAACGTAATCAGAAAACCCACCGTGGCAACTATTTCAATTTTATTTTACCAGTATACTTTCCACACTCGCTAAATATGAAGAATTAGCAAGCTCTACTGCTGGTGTGTTACCACTGAGACTCGAACCATCGAGCTCATATTCTGCACACAAGACATCTAACCCATTAGGCCATCACAGCACTTTGCGAAAATGTTTTTACCCATCATTATATTGTAGCGAAAAGCTGAATAATACTTTGCCCACCCAGTCGAGTGGGTGAGGCAAAGTGTAATTCAGATCTTGGACCGGCTTGAGTGATATCCGGTTTGCTGCCTCACTTATGGCTTTGTTTTCAATACTTGAAAAAAATCTAGTTTTCGGAGCCAAAGGTTAGTTAGGACTGTCTGGCTGGGGTAGACTAAAATTGAATAAGTGGGATAGGGTTTCTTAGTACTACGTAAACATTAGGTAGTGGTCTCTTGTACTAAATACACTAGAATAACAGGCGCCACCAGTGCCTTTAATTTAATAAAACTATACATCACAATTTAGTTTTTAAAAACAATTTTTAATGCGTGTTTTCAATTTTTTTTTTCGAATTTTTCTTCTTCTTCTATACTTCGTTACTTTAACACGACCCCGTTTTTTTTATCTCAATGATGAAATGAGGCGGGACTCGTCAGAACGAACTTGAAAAGCGTTACCCTGTTTCGTCCCTTTTCGCTGACAGGGTTAAGCCTGCCCTCCCTATCGAAAGAAGCTATTTTTTTCATATTTTCAGAATCTAGTAAAATCTCTTTCCAGACAATATTTTTTACTTTGTTGCCTTCCCTAGGCTTAATGGCAACTTTAATATATTCCCAAGCTCGGGCTCTTGAAAAACCGACATAGGTCATTCCATGTGAAAATACAGGATCTGTTAAATCCAATCCCACAAAATCAATTATTTTACCCTGCTGGTGTGTTAACTTTTTTGACTTTTATTAATTGTGATTGCAAAACATGGTTTTACAGGAGGTTGTTTTCTTTCTAATTCGAATGGAAACTTTGAACTCGTCAAAGTCAATTTTGGAATCAAAACTTTTTCCCCTATTTTTTCACCCGTTAAAATTTTGCACTCCAAAAGCTTTTTATGCATATTGACCACAGTCATTCTTGTACCATTGCAAAGACCTGCGGTGGACTTTAAATTCCTTATTAGCATAACAGGGCATCCTTTAGTCAATCTTAATTCATGTGGAGGTAGTCTAGTTTCATTGAGCGAATGTAAAATTTATCTGGGTATTCTATGTAATTTTGTAGCAGGTCACCATCTACGTGATCTGCACTTAAAAATGTTTTCATTTTGTGGCTTTTTTCGGCAAGACAATTCAAAATTTGATTGTTAATATCCAACACCTTATCGTTTGTGGCAGTCAAAATGACTCTTTTTGACATTTCAGTAAAGTTACTTTTGTCAATAAATTCTCCGAATATTTCATCAATCAAATTTTCTTTGGCTATACAATGAACCAGTATTTCAATAAACTCGTGTTCATCGCTTTCAATTTCTTCATTACCCAATCTTAGCAAAAGTCGACAAAGTCAATTTGTTAGGTTACGTTAAGTTCATCGCCTTTTTGTAAAGCCCTCTTATGTTCCTTCAATCTGAAGACTTGAAAAAGTTTCCATAGACACGAAATTTTCACAGAGAGCGCAACCAATTGGCTTCGTGCAGCTTTTTCTTTTACAGGCAATATTTGCCTGAAGTCACCGCCGACAATCATTATTTTCCCACCAAATGGCAGATTGTTTTTCATGAGCTCCTTCAATTCACGATCGATAATTCCGAGCGCGAATTTGACACCATAGAAATTTCATCCACAATAAAAACTTGTGTCTCTATAAAATCTTTTCCAACTTTGATATTATGCTTTGCATTTGAAGATGCTTTATGTGTAACATTGAAAGGTGAACCAAAAGTTCTATGCATCGTTTGACCATCGGGCAATAAATTTGCAGATACACCCATCCAACTGGACTTTTGTACTTTATGTCAAGTGACAAAGAGTTTTATACGTGTATGTTTTTCCTGATCCACTCGGACCATCGATTGATATGCACCCATTTTTCAAATTTCGTGATTTCATTTGATCAACTTTCTGAAGCACATGTTTAACAATGTTTTCTTGTCTTTCATTCATTTTCTCTCGCATTGTAACTCCGAGCTATAATTCATTTGTTTTATCCCAGGAATCGGCAATGCTCGTATTTAACGAACTTATACTCTTTGCCCTATCCGAATATTTTTTTGTGCGAAACAGTAAAAACGTAGCAAAAAATAAAAGATCAAAAAATTTATTTATACAGAATATTTGCATGCATTACAAAAAATAATAAAAATTTTGAGACACCCTGCACTCTATAATTTTACAAACACCTTCAATCTCGATTCAGATGGCAAAAAAAACTTTTTCATCATCAACCTTAATTATAGTTGTTTGTGCTTTAAAGTAAGCTAACATGTTGAATATCAGGGTTCCGGAAAGACATCTGCATGAGTTAGCCGAAACTGGCCAAAAAGTGGGCTAAAACACAAACATCCACCAAAACTCAAGGCTAAAATCCACCACCTGTGATTTGGAGGCATTTAAATTTTTTTTATCAGCAACCTTAATTATAGCTGTTCGTGCTTGAAAGAAAGCTAAGACGTTAAATTTTAGGGTTCCGGCAAGACATCTGACATAAATTTGCCAAAACTGGATAAAAATTGAATATAAACATATACATCCACCGAAAATCCAGGCGATTTGGAGGTATTTAAAAACTTTTTTTAATGCTACTTCAATGTCGCGGTTCTGTGCTTAAAAGAAAGCTAAGATGTTCAAATTCAGGGTTCTGGCAAGACATTTGATAAGACCTTGCAAAAATTGGGTTAAAAAAGCCAAAATGGACGAAAAAATATTTGGCGGGAATTCAAATATCGCTACGGAACCTCAGTATACCAAATACTGTATGTAGATTTTTATTAAAATTATGTCATTCCGTGCTGCAAAAAATTTAGATAAGAAGTGCCTCAATCAAATTTATTGTACATGTAATATGAAACTTTTTGATGATAAACAAAATGCAACAAAGAAGGAATTTTCTGATCAAAACAATTATTTTAAATTTCTTTGGCATCTTCAAACGCTTTTCTTGCCTTTTTCAACTCTTCACTCATTGAGAGCAGTTCTTTGACGCGGCTAAATTTCTTCTGGTCACGACGAATTCTGCAATTTTAGATAAAATTAAGAAACTTTTAAAAGTAACCCCAAAAACTTACAGATAGTGAATGTCTTCCAAGAGCAGTTTATTTGGTTTACCAACAGCTAATGCTTTCTGACAGACTTGCCTTATGTAATCTACAACGATTTGTTCAAGCACATCCATGGTGTTGTCTGCAGGAGACTTAAATAATAATAACAAATTACTACTGTCAAATTAAAGCAGTCTGTATATTGAATTGATGAATAGATATAAAAACCCACCATAAATATCCCTAGGAATCATTCTAAGGTGTCACTATATCACAGTGCCACTATAACGGAGTTTACTCTATTTTTGATATATTATTTTAGCACTTTTTTCGCAAAATAATACAGAACAGTTTACAGACTGTTTGCAAACTTGTGTAAGATGTTGCTGAAGACCGGTTAGAAAACCTCTCCCGAATTCGGTCAATAGTCGGTTTAACAAAGGAGGGCACCTGACTGTTACTTGAGGGAACTTCGAGAACCTTTTATTCTGCGTATTCTTGCAGAGTGTGGCCATTTTCCTGACAACTCTGGCTCCCCAGCTCTGAAGGTCCACAAAATATGCTACAAAGGTCACTTAAAGTTCTAAAAACACCTCTATACCCCTATCATGATTTTTAAAAACTGACCCTTGTGCCATGGGTAATTTCTAAAAATTTTGTTAGCTTTCAGAGGTCGGGAGCAAAAGTCACATAGAATGTGGGTAGGCTATACGAAAATATGCGCATGAAAAAAATTCTCGAAAAAAGCAAAGGTCTCATTCAGGGTCCCACCCTTGTAAATGCAAACCCAACGCTTTTTGTTCAAAAATTTCAAATCAATTTTTTCTTGTAAATATGTCATTTTGAAATCATGTACTTAAGCTACAAGACGGTATTAATAGAAAAAATGTCAATACAGAAAAAATCTACGGGCACTACACATATTTTTTTTAAACCTCCCTTTGTAAAATGATAAGTGACGTCACTCGAAAACTCTTACACTCTTTTCTTCGCCAGATATTTTTCAATTTTTTTTTGATATTTTTTTCTTTGGTTAATTTTTAAAATTTTTGGGGTAGATGGAGGAAGGAGGTGTGTTAAAAGGACCAACTACCTAGAAGGGGCTTTTTGAAGGCTTATTTTTCTTACCTTGTTGTCTCCAAAACCATAAAGCATCGCTCTCAGTTCTCGTCTAAAGACAAATTTTCTCTCTTCTGGTGTTTTCTTTTTGCTAGCACTGCCGCCTGGTCCTACTGCACCTTCTTCCCCCTCGTCTTCATCATCAGAGTCAAATAAACAAGCAGGGTCAATCATAGCTGAAAATTGTAAGCTATTCGACAATCTTACACACTTTAATCTTTATTATAATATATGCAATGCAAAATTACGGTTATAAAAAAGCTAATAGGTCGCCAACTAATTTAAGCAACTAACCGACCTTTTTGTCAGGCTATGTATACAAACTCAATGTTCTAACCACTGGATTTTTTAATGAAAAAATATGTATTTCTCAATCTTTGCTGACACGAAAACATGGGATACTGGGCAAGTAATATTGAAAAATGTTACACAGTCAACTTTTATATAATGCCAATATGTTAAAACTGTCTTACAAGGGAGGAACCCTGATTGTGACCTGGTGAAAATTCGATGACAACTTTTTACTGCGTATTCTTGCGTAGCGTGCCCACGTTTATCGTGGGCACCAGCTCTGAAGGTCCACAAAAAGCGGTACAAGGGTCACGCAAAGTTCTAAAATAACCTCGATACTCATATCATGGTTTTTCATAACTGACCCTTGGGCCATCGGCAGGGCTGTGATCTTAAAATTTTGAAAAAAGTACATTTGGTTAGAAAAAAGAACAATTTGGTCATTTTTCGTCAAAAAGTGCTATTTTATCCAGTACTTATTGCCATTTTGAAGCGAAAAAAAAAAGATGTTGACTAAAAATTTCAAAAATAAAAAAGATTTGCGGTGCCAAAAAAAGTACAAATCTTTTTAAAAAGTACAGATCACAGTCCTGGCCATCGGTCATTCTTGAAATTTTTATTGAGTTTCAGAGGTGGGGGGCTGAATTCACATGGGATTCGCGCACGCTCTAAAAGAATACGCTCATAAAAAATTATCGAAAAAACCGCAGGTCACAGTCAGCGTCCCTTCCTTGTTAGACATATTTTCCCTACTTTTTCTTATAATTAAGGAAAAATATTTAGCGTGGGCTGGTTTACCAGACGGATAATAAATACAAAAAATCAACAAAACCTTTTCTATTCTGTTATAATGAAATTACTTTCGAGTTAATTATAGTATGAACAAAATTGGTTAATTTATTTTTGTTTGAATTTGAACGCCAAATTCCCTGTAAGAAATTTTTTTATGTCTGCTTTGAATAAATAATAATGGCTGCACTGAATTCTTATTTCAGATTCAGCATAAACTATGGCACTTGTGCTCTTTGGGGGGGGGGGGACTTTTTTTGGTTAACTGTAAATATGGTTTAAACGTCTCCTAAGTAATTTTTATACGCCAAAAACGATAAAAAAAAGTTGTTTCATAGCAATTTCCGCACTAAAAAGGGAAGTTCTCAACAAAAAGTTAGTTGCCAAAGAATGACCAACTGCCTTGGTCCCCTTAGGTAATTAAACCAAAAAGGGTACCTATACATCCTGAAAAAAACCAAAAAAGATGGAATTTGAACATAGTTTCGTTGGCTGGGGCCTACCGCATAAAGAAACTCTGGTATGCATATATATTTTTTGCATCCAGACTTTTTTTGAGTGATTTGTGTCTAAGCTATGTGGGCATCTCAACTCTAAGCCCCCTGCGCATACTGCTTGCAATTAGAGCGATTGTACCCTGAACTTTATTATGTCATTTTATCAACAGACCATTTCTTATATTTTTTCAACCTTTGTCAAACCTTGAAATGGTAGTCGACGATTTCAAGGTGACTGGAGAATCTACCCCTTAAATCCAGACCGCATACATGACTGTAATCTTTTAAAAGAACTGTCAGAATCTGTTCTTTCCAATCAGTGTTCGTTAGCTGAAATCTGTGCACAAATGTTATTATATAAGCTTACTTTCGGGTAACTCTGCATAGCTGCGAATTTGTTGTTAAAGGGCCATTGCCGTCTCCGACAACGGTTGTCCCCGCCAATTCAAAAAAAATTCGTAATCATTGAACTTCTGTAATGATTCTTTAACTTAGTTTCTAACACAATTATGGAATTTTCTCTAATAGAAGAGAATACTCTAATAGACCGGCACCCCTTATTTTTTGACTAGGATTTCAGAGTAAAGGCCATTTTTGATTGACAATTTCCCAATTTTCGGAAGTCTGAAAAAATAGAGTAGCATGCTGCTCTATCAGAAGAAAATACGGTACTTAAAGGATCATTGCCACCTGTTTTGAATCGTCCTCCGCCGATTCAATTTTTTGCCTAATCATTCAACTTCTGTACGGGTTTTTCAGCTTGGTTTCTAACAAAACAAGGCCTAGAATTTGATTTTAGGTATGATTGTGTTAGAAACTAAGTTAAAGAATCATTACAGAAGTTCAATGATTACGATTTTTTTTTGAATTGGCGGGGGACAACCGTTGTCGGAGACGGCAATGGCCCTTTAACAACAAATTCGCAGCTATGCAGAGTTACCCGAAAGTAAGCTTATATAATAACATTTGTGCACAGATTTCAGCTAACGAACACTGATTGGAAAGAACAGATTCTGACAGTTCTTTTAAAAGATTACAGTCATGTATGCGGTCTGGATTTAAGGGGTAGATTCTCCAGTCACCTTGAAATCGTCGACTACCATTTCAAGGTTTGACAAAGGTTGACAAAGCAGTGCACAAAAGGGTAGATTTGGTGGGCTACATGCGATTTTGCCGCTCAAGAGCACGTCATAGCTGTGCATAACTGCTCAATTCCTGGTCAATGTTTGTAGAAAAATACAAGAGATACAAGATAGCTAAAAAATCAGCACAAAAATTTAACGAAAGTCACTCAGAAACTACAGGAGAAGAGATAAAACCAGCTGTTTTCCTGGCATTGAAATTTGAAAGATACATGGTTTGGATTTCCTCTTCTCTATTTCTCCAACGTTTTTATTCTCAGCCAGTAGAGATCGTTTTCCAAAGCTTTAAAAACAAAATCAGAAATGAAAAAAAAAATTCGAGCCACTTTGAATAAGAAAAATCTGTCATTGCTTCGAAAATATGCTTTCATAAAAAGGTAATCGTTTATTAGAAGATACCGCCTTATGATACTAAAGCGAAGAATAAAGAGAAAAGTATCGAAATTTTTTTCATAACCAATTTTATTGTTTTCATAACAATAAAAACGCCTTTTCGAGATGTTTCAAACTGGAAAAAGATCTTTAAAAATGCATATTTTTTTATAAAATTTATTATTTTCAGTTAGTTTACCATCTTTTAAAAAACTCATAAAATGAAAGTTTTCTTCAAATTAGTACTTTTTCTTGTTATTTCCGATGTCTTATTGAGTACTGCCGATGTGGTTCACGTCTCTCTTACGAGTGTGAAAAGCAAATCTGCTCGTAATGGTACAACTTAATTTTTAGCATTCATAAACATTTTGATCTCATATCAAGTTCTTCCGAAACACAACGAAAAAATTTACAAAACTTAATAATTTCTACGACATTTTTGCGTTTTCTTAACCCTCACAAGCTCTACCGATCCCGCCTTTTCAATTTTGGTTAAGCACCCGAAAATTTCGAGATCAACCCCGAATTTTTCAGATTTTCGGGGGTTGAAAAATAAACCGGCCGGTCGTCTAATTAGAGAAAATACGGTAAACATATTGATGGATGTACGAGAAATTAAGATTTTTCTCATCCTTCTTGTAATTTTGGAACCTCGTAATTTTTACTCATCGTGGTAACTACTTTGCTAATTGTTACTTTAAGAGCCTGTATATTGGAAAAACCAAGTTGGAACATAATGATGTAATGTATTCCGACTCAGGCTGCCCACTTTTATTGTTGCCATTGAATGTAACAAAGGCAGCTGTAAGTTTAGCTGGAGCTGAGCTTCTTTAAATAAATTAAATAGACTAAATTTTCCTTCAGTTTGACAAAGGTTGACAAAGCAGTGCACAAAAAGATTGATTTGGTGGGCTAGTATTCAAGCAGACTCAATGATGTTTGAGTTCACCGTCTTTTGCCAAATCGCATGTAGGCGGATTTCCTCTTCTCCATTTCTCCCATGTTTTCATCATCAGCCAGTAAAGATCGTTTTCCAAAGCTGTAATAATAAAATCAGTTATGACAAAAATTTATTTGAGCTACTTTAAAAAAATTTCATTGCTTGCCGAAATCAGAAGCGAAATTTTATAAAAACATTTTTGTACAGTCAAACCTCGATATAGTGACACCTCCGAAAGTTCGTGTCCGCCTAGGGTCCGACACCTTTTTTAAACTACTGTGATTTTAAACGTCTTTTATCCATCCTTTTCTGACAGTCTGATCTCGAATATCGTAAGGATTCCGATTTTGCCGATCGTTTTTCGAAAAGAAAACAAATTTTGGGTTAAAAAAGTAAAAAATAAACTAAATTAAAATAATTCCTTTGTTTTTCAGATTTGCATACTTAAATTTACTTTATTTTTCGCCAACACTAAAGACAAAACTGTTATGATGCAGACCACCACAAAATCCATTCACCAGGAAGACAAGTTTTTGAAACTGAACAAGATAGCTCAGAAGTACAAACAACACATAATATATAAATTATATTTATAAATTAAAAAAAAACACTCACAAAATAGTATAAAGACAGGAAAGTGTTTGACTAAAATGGGCTTTTTGTAGGTGTGTATGTGTGGAGCTCGACTGATTCATAAATATTTTCGGTGTTTTAACAGCAAATTTTAAGCAAAACTTTTATGAACAAAAACACATAGAATTTCCCGATTAAAGAGTTTGTTTCCTTCAGTTTGACAAAGGTTGACAAAGCAGTGCACAAAAAGATTGATTTGGTGGGCTAGTATTCAAGCAGACTCAATGATGTTTGAGTTCACCGTCTTTTGCCAAATCGCATGTAGGCGGATTTCCTCTTCTCCATTTCTCCCATGTTTTCATCATCAGCCAGTAAAGATCGTTTTCCAAAGCTGTAATAATAAAATCAGTTATGACAAAAAATTTATTTGAGCTACTTTAAAAAATTTCATTGCTTGCCGAAATCAGAAGCGAAATTTTATAAAAACATTTTTTGTACAGTCAAACCTCGATATAGTGACACCTCCGAAAGTTCGTGTCCGCCTAGGGTCCGACACCTTTTTTAAACTACTGTGATTTTAAACGTCTTTTATCCATCCTTTTCTGACAGTCTGATCTCGAATATCGTAAGGATTCCGATTTTGCCGATCGTTTTTCGAAAAGAAAACAAATTTTGGGTTAAAAAAGTAAAAAATCGATACAGAGACACAAGTTTTCGAAAAAGAGGTGTTACTATATCGAGTTTTCACTTTTTTAACCCAAAATTTGTTTTCTTAAAAAAAGTGTCGGACCCTAGGCGGGAACGAACTTCTGGGGGTGTCACTATATCGAAGTTTGACTTTAGATGATTTCAGAACTTAAAAACATCCTTAGTATAATTAGTAGCTAATATACAATTTCTCTCGAAAAAATTCACGATTGAATAAGCCTATAATTATTATTATTGAAAGCTGTGTGAGATAAAAAAGCTATTTCTCAAAAAAATTTATAAAGACGTCCTGCAAATGAGTAATTTTTTCCCCATAATTTTTTAGATTTTCTAACAATACAAAATGAAATTGGACTTTGAAAGTTCTGCTATGACAAATTTATTAATATGGTTTTGTATTTGCTAAAAAACAGTTTGTATTCTTTCATCTCTCAAAAATATTTTTAGCTTTCTTAAAGAAAAATATTATTCAGTACCTAAGAATTGTTGTTAATAATAAGACTTATTATTAGTATCTAATTAGCTTACCGCATATAGGCTGACTTTCTTTTTCCATGTTGTTGTCAGCTGATCTTTTGCCGAACCTCATGTAAGCTGACTTGCGTTTGCCGAACCTCATGTAGGCTGACTTGCGCTTCTGTACGTCTCCTCCAACTTCCTCATTGACGCTCTCTTGGCTTGGTGACCTTTTGCCAAATCTAAAATAATTCTTGAAATCCATCAAAATTTGTTGATACACAGAAAATTGTCTGACTGCTATAAATGCTTACCTCATGTAGGCTGACTTGCGTTTCTCCATGGCTGGTGAATCCTGTTCCTCTTCAGGGGCAGATCTGCCAAATCGCATGTAGGCAGATTTCCTCTTCTCGACCAAAGAACCTGATTCTGAAAATTTTCACAATTATACTAAATCTAGTCTTTTGTAAAATGAAAGTAATCTACCTTGTTGACAAGCGGCTAAACCGGGGAACTGGGCACAAATGTGTAGGAATTCAGCTGGAGAATAAAAGTAGCTTCCCTCACTTGTCTCAAGCCCGCTTTCCTGTGGACCATCTTTGGCTGTTGTGGGTGTATTTGTGGCTGTTGCGAAAGTAGCTGCAAATACAGCCAGCAAAACTGCATAGAAGGCTTCTCTAACACTGCTTTGGGCCATTTTGAACTAGCAAATTAATACAAGTCTGGCTATTTTCCCTTGCTGAAAATAATTTTAAATCATTTTTTTACACAAAAAATAATTTTCGGCAGTTCATTATTCTGTTTTTACAAATAATAGTTATTAATTATTATCTGCGGTTTCGAATAATTTACTTGAAATTCTCAATATATGAAATCACAGGTTTGAAAAAAAAGACAACACCCCAAGTGCACTCCCCCACCCCTCCAAAGAGTATAATATTCTTTAACCGAAAATTGGTCAGAGAACTCATACTCTTTGGTGGTCAACTCTTAGAGAACTCATACTCTTTGGGGCAGGGGGTGCACTTGGGCTTTTACGGAAAAAACGACATTGAAAAATTAAAATATACATTGAAACTATTTAAATTTTTTTATAAACGTGTAAAATGTAATAAAGCCTTCCAAAAACTATTTTTTCAAGCTGAAATACCACGAGTTAATAAGCGAATAAACATATGGAACACTTAATGGAAACTATGGTAAAATTTCAAATAAGAGGACATTTCAACAGCAATTAAAAAGTGTGAACTCTAGTAATGGTTGTTGCAAATCTATTGACTGCACCTGTTCGAAAATACGCAACTAAATTTAATAAAATATTAACAAAAAATTAATAAGAGCAGAATGGCTGAATGACTTGGCTGAACAGACAAAACTAAAGTTAACTAATGAGCTGTGCCAAACTCCAAAGCTGTTTGGGACACAAGTGGGAGTGTTCAGAAAGAGAGAAACCCTTTGTTTATAGGAAACGGATTTGTAACAGCTAGCCAATATAAGGCTGCGTGAGCCCACAAACAGGAAATGAATTTATAAAAAGTGGACACTTAATCTCCTCCTGTTCAACATAATAATTAGCGCCAATCTCTAGCTATTAGCTCAAGCTCGAAGCTAATGGCTAAAGATTGCTGCTTTACACAGCACAAATATGAAATCACGCTATTGACGGTGTTAAAATAAGACTTCTACGTCTGCTAGACATGTTTTTTAAGGAAGCTAATTTGAAAAGCTTGTTTATTAAGGGATCTGCTTGAAATATTTTTCTTAAAATTTCGTAGTTTTTTTAAATGAACAAAATACCATGCCACAAACAGTTTTTATTTTATTTTGACATGCTCTTACATCTAATAGAGTCAAGCCCCGATTTAAGGCCCCACTTCAAGTCCGACACTTTCTTTGAATCGTTTTGCAAGTTGTCTTTGGCTTTGGCTAGTCTAGTTCAAAATATCGCAAGGGTCTCGATTTCACCGATCGTTTTTCGAATAATCGTGCCGGGTACTTGATTTAACGGCCTTCTAATTTCGAGACAGAAACCGTTAAATCGAGTAGCCATGGATCTTTTTGGCAAAAAAAATTCATTTGAAAAACGATTGGCAAAATTAAAATCCTTGCTATATTTCGAACTAGACTAGCAAAAAAAACTCGCAAAACAATTCCAAAATCATTGTAAAAAAAGTGTCGGACCCCAGACGGGAACGAACTTGAAGTGGGCCATTAAATCGGGGTTGATAGTAATTTGAAAAAATCATGAGAGCTGAGTTACTAATTGGGCAAGAAGTTTAAAAGAAATTACACTAAATGATTATAAATAATTAAAATATCGGAAAAATTGGGTTATTAGATAATTTTTAGAATACAAACATTTTTTAAACAAAAAGTAGAAACAAAGCTAAAAAATAAATAAAAAAAATTTTTGCGGCGAAATTAACCTTTGCAAATGTATTCCCTAGTGGAGAAAGTTCACACAATTAAGTGCAGTGTTTAACTTAAAAACTATGCTTTAGACTTTCCTGAAGAGTGCAAATGCCCTGCTGCCAAACAAAAACCCTTAAATCTGCACCTTAACGACCCTATTTGTTGTAGTATAACAAATAAAGCAGATAATGAGAAACTTGAAAAAATTTATATTCTAGATTTGTTATAAATAACATTCTTAGTATGCTACATAACTGAATAATTATGTGGCCAAAAACCAAATAAATAAGTCTTACGCAAATTTTTTGTTCTTAAAATCCCAAGTTTTTTAAACAAAAACTAGCTTGGAGAGTAGACTTTTATCAGGCCGGCGAAAAAAAGAAGACCACAAGCGAAACAGAGACTTCTTTGTTAGAAACAAAGCGATTTCTTCTAGGAATGAGTTTCGGCCAGTGAGCACCCAAGCATCCCACAATAGCACATGGAAAAAAAACAGGACTGGGGGCGACCGGCACCCACAAGTTCAGTCTCTTGTCTTAAAAAGGAGATTTTGGGCAAAAAATAAATTAATTTAGGAGTTCAAAAAGTGGATACCTACCTAAATTCTGATAATTTTCAATTAGTTTTGAAAAAATTCAATTTTAGTTTAGGCTAAAAATGATGTTTTAGTCAGTGGGCAAAATATTTTTGGTTGTGACCAAATATTTTTGCAATTAGCTTTTGTGGGCAGCAAAAGAAAAAAGCAAAAAAAGTTTTACGAGAAACTTAGTGAACAAAGAAAGGAGCAGAAAATTGCAGAATTGAATTATAATTTCATTTTTGAGCTCCTTTTAAACTTCTACTCTAGGGAGTAAGCCGCCTTCGAAAAGATGCGCTCCTGGTATTCCAACCACTAACTAATTAGCTTTTTTGCTTTAAAAATTATTGTAGAAAATAATTTGGCTTATGTCACTTCCATTCTTTGAAGACAGTCGGCGACAATCTACCCACAAGGTGAAATCATAATTTCGCCCTTCACTGCTTAATCTTTAATAATTGGGCATAGGAAACCATAATAAAAAGGCCAAATTATTGAATTGATTCTGATAAGTCAAGCGAAATAACTAGACACAAAATTTTGTTGTTTTCGGGGTTTATTTTTTCTGAGCACACCATAAATTAACGCATGATTCATGATCTTAATGAAAAATTATCATGAATTGCATATTCTAATTCCAACAAATATTATAAAAATAGCCGAAACATTGTAAAATTTGCTTTTAATTAGACAATAAAAAATATTTTGGCGAGAAAATTCAATAAGCTACCAAATAATTTTTTTTTATTTTCGACTGAATTTTGTGATGGTACGCATATTTTCGTCCCATTGACTTTTTTCAATAACTCTTTCTCTGGTTGAAGCCCATTGGCTTGTACATTTCAACCAAAAAACGAAAAAACCTAGAATTGTCAATTGAAAATGGCCCTAACTCTGAAACCTTAGTCAAAATTTAGGGGGGAGGGTGGTCTTCTATTAGAAAAAATAAGAAAATCCACTCATTCTGACTCAGAATGTGATTTGATGAATTAACTGTGATATACCGTATTTTTTCTAATTATAGACCCCCCTCGACTTTGAGGGTTTGTTTTTTCGGCGCAGAGCGAACATTTTGTAAATATCTTCTTTGCGTTTTCTTAGCTCCCAGGAGTTCTGCCGATCCCGGTTTTTAGATTTCGACTGATCACCCGAAAATCTCGAGATCGACCTCGAAATTCTCCGATTTTCGAGAGGTTGAAAAATTATAGACCCGGGTATTTAATTAGAGAAAATACGGTACTAGAATTTCTACAGTTTTCTATTATATTCTACAGTTATTATGAATCACAATGAAGGGGTGGTCATTCGGAGTCATTCGAGAACACCATGTTCACCCTTTAAAAAAATTATTTGAAGGCATATTACATATTAAATAAAGAAGCAAAGATCTGTGCTAATCTGAAAATAAAAATATCGAAACCTCATGACAATGCGCGAGATAATTGCATAAAGAAAAATAAATTATGTGCGATAATCACAAATTAGTTTGGATGTAAACCTTTTGTGTTTGCATTTAATTTTTTTAAACCAAAATCTCAAGCTTTTTTGTGTCCAATGGGAATAATTATCGCCTGGTTCCGGTGCTCAAGAACACTTCTGAAGACTGAAAAACAATTTTGCAAAGTTTTCAAAGGAATATTTTGTATTTTGAACTTCAAAATATAAAAATGTGTTCTTTGTAGTGCCAATGAGAAAAAAAGAACCCTCAAAGACCAACAACTTTTTTGGATGTGTTTGATAATGAAATTTCTCACAGATCTAATTTTTAATATTATTAGATTTGTGGGGAAAATTTTTTTTTAGTTAAAATTTTCCACGATAAAATGTATTACAAATTTACGAGATACTGTTTTGCTAACATTCACGACATATCAGAAAATAGGTAGCTAATTGTTTTTAACGCAACTATTTCCAAACAAGTATTTGCATCACAAAAACGTAATAAAATATTTTTTATTCAAAAAATAGCAATAAAAGTGCAAATTTTAAGTAAAATACTTGCGATTCAAGCAGTACTGTTAAAGCTGGTGAAATTTTGACGAAAAAACTTAATCCCTAAGCTATTTGTTGATGCTTAGCTAAAACATTTTTGTTTTTCCCATCACTAATGCATTTTCGGTAAAATATTATTTTATTCTACGAGATTTTGGTTTTTTTGAACCAAACACTCGTGTTTTAAAAAGGGTGGGAGGAGGAAGACAAATTTTCTTTTAATTTAAATTCTCCTACTTGGCTATGGCCACTAAAAAACCAACCACTTCCGTTAAGAAGAGGCGGAATCGGCAAGAATAATTAATATTTTATGCCAAAGGTGATGAAAAACAGACACATGGCTTCTGTTTGGTTCACTAAAAAAATATTTGAACCAAAGGATACCGTAGAAAGCAAAATATGCATTTTGGAAACAAAACTTTTTGAAAAAAAATATCAAAATTTGTTCTATAAATTTTATATGTGAATAAGCGCCGATGAGTCCATTTTTCAATCTTCCAAAAACGGTAATTTTCTTCTAGAAATTTTCGGGAACTCTCTAAAACTGGAATCATTAGAGCTTGAGGGAGTTAGGAAGACGCAATAAAGAGGTTTGCAAAATATTATAAATATATACCCATTAATTTTTCCTCTGACAAAAGACCAGGGTCTTTTATTTTTCAACCCGCTAAAATACTGAAATTATCAATCGAATATGGTCTTTAAGAACCATTGCTGTCTCGGCTCCTTGCTCGGACTAAAAATTGTGATGACTTTTTTACTTGATTTTTCGCTCGTATTTCCGTTCCTCAACACTTGTTAGTGTAACACAGCAGGCTATCAAAATTTGCGGGAATCTGATATACGACAACATATACAGTCGCCTGTCGCTATAACGGCACCCCCAAAAATTCGTACAACGGCACCCTTTTTTGAAAAAGGGGTGCCGTTATATCGAATGTTTGCTTTTTTAATGATGAAATTGCAGGATTTTTAAAAAACGATCGGCAAAATCGGAATCCTTACGATATTTCCGACCAGACTGTAAAAACAGAACTGGCAAAATTGTTCAAAAATTGGGGTTGAAAAAAGTGTCGGACCCTAGGTGGGAACGAACTTTTAGGTGTGCCGTTATAGCGAGAGGCGACTGTACATAGAAATGAAATTTGAAATTTTTTGGTCTCACACCTAAAAGTGGTCCCGCTTTTTGGAAATTTAAATTTCACCGTGTTGCACAGAGCATGCTCCTTTAACTGTGAAATCTTAGTCAAGATATAGAAAGGATGGATTTTTTTAATTAAAGAGGGTCTTTTATTTGAGAAAATGGGGTAATCTATCAACTAAAGTCCAGCCAATAATATTAGTACTAAATGGTGTTTCGGTCACAAAACAACAATTTTTTTTAAAAAGGAAAATGTTTAAGAGCTTAGCAGTAAATGAGCGAAAATGCCGTTTTACACACACTTAAATACAGAAATCCTATACTGCACTTGACCCTGAGCATCTCATGATTAGCTTTTTTCCAGCGTCTAAAAATCCACTACAATTGCTTTTACGAAATTTTTCATTAGCTTCTTTAAAAGCTTTTTGCTTTTGTTTAGGATTTACAGTAGAAGGATTATCGTCTTAAGATTGGCACAAAATTTTTGTTTTCTGACATATATTTTTGTTATTGGCTGGAAAAAAGGAAGAAAAACAGCCGAAAACAAAACTTTTTAACATTTTTTAATCATTGATACAGGAAATTAAATGTGAAACCAACAACATGTGAAATGAGTCAAATTTTATTTGTGTTTTTCCCGCTTTTTCCTGGGTTCAAAAAGTCTGAAAGGATTCTAAGCCATCCAAAAAACAGGCATTTTTCAAAACCAATAACGAATTTCCGATCAAATTAGACTGCATTGTATAGAAACGCAAGGAAACAAATTTCTAGTTCTTTTTTTTTTGAATCTTCTTTCAAAAAAAATTTTAAAAAATGGCTGAAAATAAACGTTGTGACTAATACTGGATCTACGCGCATTTGCGCCCACCGCAAAAAAATGGCTTTGGTATTCCTATTGATATTTTTTTTGCGTTTTGTTTTTTTTAAAGGACCATGCTCGTGCAAGGCCCAGCAATTGTTGAAATTTGAATTGGCGGGGACCCAAAAACATTTTTCGCTGCGGGACATTTTATTTAAAACATTTTTTTTCGCTTCAATTATTAATTCCGTCAAACCCAGCAATTGTGGGTGCAGCGTAAAGCATGAGTACTCAACTGAACCCATGTCATTCATCCGGGTTGGATCCCGAGGTTGAAAATGAGCTAGACCTTTTCGGAGTGTCGTGTGTTCTGAGTTTTGGATTTGCCAAGCCTCATGTTCGGTTGTCGCTTCGGGTAAATGGTTCGGGTTGGTACCCGAAAATTTCGGTTCGGGTAACCGAAAATTTCGTTTTCCCGACAACCCTACGAAAGAGCGAGGAAATTTGAGAAGAGTCGGTATGAACAGTCGGGTTTAACTTGTTCTGGCATCTTCGCTTACAGACTGGGCAGCCACCTACATATTGAAGACCGAGCCAAATCTCGGCAATTCCAAAACTTGGCAAAACCAAAACCCGAACCGAAATTTTCGGGTACCAACCCGAACCATTTACCCGAAGCGATAACCGAACATGTTACTCGGCAAATCCAAAACTCAGAACACACGACACTCCGAAAAGGTCTAGCTCATTTTCAACCTCGGGATCTAACCCGTTGAGTACTCATGCTTTACGCTGCACCCACAATTGCTGGGTTTGACGGAATTAAAAATTGAAGCGAAAAAATGTTTTAAATAAAATGTCCCGCAGCGAAAAATGTTTTTGGGTCCCCGCCAATTCAAATTTCAACAATTGCTGGGCCTTGCACGAGCATGGTCCTTTAAAGATTTTTTTCTTGTATTCTATTATGTCCTAAGTGTTTCACGATGTGATTCATTGAACATGACAGAATAATAGTCGATGTAAATGCTTGCAAAGCCATTGATTTTTTCAGGACAGACAATGTGCATTGGGTGTAAATGAACTACAAATAGTATTTCATAACATTTATTGCGCCAAAAACATTTTTTCGACAAATTTCTGCATAAATGCATGAACATAAAAAATTAGGTGAATAAAATTATTTGAAAAATAATAATTTTAAACAACAGGGGGACCAAGGCAAAATTTATAGACATCCCAAAAAATAAACAAAAGAAACCAAGGCATATTCTTTTTGGGTGGGCGCGTATGCGTATAGAACCGTCATTTTTATTGGGTTTCTTGTAAATAAGTTCGAAATTCTGTTCGAGAAAAAATTTGAAAAAAAACTATCTAGAAATGCAGCAAAAATGACTAAAAGTTTAAAATAAAACAAAATTTATTCAGATATGGTAAGTATTATGCCACAAAAACTCTTCTAGTCTAAAAATACCGGTAAAATCCTTCATTGCAATAAATTCCTGAAGCATTGCTGTTTTGAGCAAGATAAGAATAAAGAGCAAAAAAATAATTTTATTTCAAAAATTGTCTAGATTGCTCCTTTTCAAACTGAAAAGCAAAAAAAGATAGAGTGAAATAAGTATAAGTAAGGCTAATGAGATACTTTAGCTGACACACAATTTAAAGAAATTTGAGTGCGTCAAGCAGATTTTTTTTTCAAAAACAATGTTCTACTTTGCGAACATCTTTTAATGTACTTATTAAAAAGATGCATAACATCTTCAAAACTTCAAAACAACAACAAGATAAAAAAATTATAAGAAAATAATTCTTTATCATGGCTAACCCTAAATTTGTCTAGCAGAAAGCAATTAGTTAGCTAGCTGAAAATCTTTAATTTCCGCTTCCGCTACTGCTTTGAGTAAAACTGATTCATTGAGAGATTTCAAGACGATTTTATATTGTTTTCTGAGTGCACTCTAAGCATTTTTTTGACTAAAGAGACCATTTATAAGTTCTTTTTGATGTTTGAGTAAAAAAAGGATATAAATATTTTAGTATTTATGCTTATATTAACTATAAATGCATCTGCTAGGCTGTGAGTAAACTTATTGACTAAACTAAAATCAAATAACAAAGAAAAAGTTAAAAAATATTGTTTATGTAATGAGATTAATAATTAATGGCGAATTAAAGAGATGTTTGGAAACAAGCTATTTTTGAAGATTTCGGATTTTTGATTAATTGTGTTTTTGAGCATTACCGAAAAAGTTGTATTAAGAGAGGGTAAAGCTGTTCGGCGCAGTGGATAAGCTTTCTTGTATCAAGAATGGTGCATAGGTTCGATCCTACCTGGTGACACGCTATTTATTTTGGTAATTCGTCTTTTTTAGCGCCATATTTGGAATCATTGGTCAACAAAGCAAAACAAAACGCGTGCTACCACGTGGGATCGAACTTCCGCTCTATTTTGGGCCATAAGGTACAAGCGCTTATCCACTGCACCGACGAGGCCGAATTTTCAAACCTAGACGGCTTTTCTCTCTTTTTTAAATAAGCCGGATATTTTTTCAACCATCTCAAATTTTGAAAATTTTTGGGGTGTAAGCCTAAAATCCAAAAAGCGGTATCGGTAGAGCACGTGGGAATTAAGTAAATGGACCCTTGTAACGAATACACCCCTTAGTTACAGCAACTTTTATAAGAAATTTTTTTAGGGAGGATTTAGTTGATTTAGTATTTGCTACTAGTGCCAGAAAATGCAAAATGCAATAAGCAGGTCTGCAAAATAATTACTCTAAACTGAGATATAAGTGCTCAAAGTCGAGAGGGCCGGATTAATAGAAGTTATAGAGTAAGCTTTTTCAATTAGGACTGCTTTAGAAATTAGTCTGCATTTGCAAAGAATACTTAGAAATACCCAAAGATGTCTAGATATCTGTTTTTAATTATTAATTTCCGAAAAAATTTCTGCTGCACTTTTGTATGTCTTTAATACTTTAATTGAGCCACTATAATATTTTAGTCATCTCTGACAAAGTTTTGATTAAAAACCATAAAAACAACAATTATTGTGTCAAACAAATTATAACCTTTGTTATACATATTTTGGATCAAATAGAGTTTACCACAGGGCTCCCAGACGTCCTTATTTACAAAATTTGTCCTTATTTTGGAATCCCAAACCTTATTTTTGTATTGGAATTTCAGTGAAATCTCATTTTTTAGCAGCAAAAGGGCAATGAGCACTAGATCATAGTTGGACCGCCGCCGGCGGCACCCCTTCGGTTACTTTCGACGGCACCCCGGCGGTGCCCGGTGGTCATAGTTTTTTGAGATGGTTGTGCCGCTCTCATCTGAAAAATCTATGATCGCCGGGCACCGCCACGGGGCCGTCGAAGGTAATCGAAAAGGTGCCGCCGGCCGCGGTCCAACTAAGCACTAGATAGAACAGCAAATATTGAGAAAATACCCTGAATATCCTTATTTTGAGCAAATGTCCTTATTTTTAAAAACCAATATCTGCAGCCCTGATTTACCCACTAATTTATAAAAAAAATTGTGGGAGCAGGCCACCAGCGCACATACCGTATAACCTCTACCGAACCCCCGTGGAAGATTAATTTTCGACCCCTGAAAAATGTTCGAAACTGTGAATTAAAAATCCCCTTAATTCTGAAACCATAGTCAAAAAATGATGGGTGGCGGATTAGTAGAGGGTGGGGTTTTAATAGAGGTTATACGGTATTTTAATGAACGTTTTTTTAAACAAAAAAAAATGAAAAATCATGTATGCTTTTAACTGTACACAGCAAATTAAAATAACTAAGCTAATATTCAAAAGTTCAGACATTTTTTTTCAAAATCACTCAAATATGCACAGACTTTTTGACAAAGAAGAATCTTGAGACAGTTTTTAGTAAACCTATTTTCAAAAATTCCCACTCACATGGAAAATTAATAAGCAGAATGGGGAAAAATCACTTAGTTGTTACTTTTAAAGCGCAGATTATACTTTTTGAAGATGCTAACGCTCACTTTGACATTTGAAGCCCTAAAAATTTTGTCATTACGCAAAAATTCATAAAGTGTTAAGCGCTCTGAAAAATATTGTTGACAAGAAACTTAAGATCAAAAATGTTTTTTGTGTTTGAGAAAACACATTATAAGACATTGTAAAAAGACAAAATCTTCACTAAATATGAGTAAAAGCAGTCATGCAAACCAAAACAAAAATCAGCGGTCAATCTACTAATGAGTAAACAAAATTCCAAAAGTCGTCAGCAAAAATTTTCAGCCTGAGTCACCTTGGATATTTTTTTCACTATTGTCAGATTAGCTAGACGAATTTTAGCCTTGTTGTTGAAAAGAAACTGTTCAAATATTCTGTATCAATTGATCATTTGTATTGTTGAAAATAGGAACAGTTTCTTTGTTAGAACTTGGAACTTTGCATTTAATTGTATTTTTACTTTGAATTTTACAAATTAAATTATTACTTCTTGAAGACGTAGGCTGGTTTATTTGAGCCTTGAACAAAGCAATTTAATCATGTGTTTAAGTTTTAATCTTTTAACCTTACTATAATTAGTCACGCTATCCTATTTAAATGTTACAGACAACAAAGCAAAACTTTTTTTCGCAAAACAAACTTTACAATAGCAATATTTTTAAAGGGGCGTGCCTACGGCAACAAGTTCGATTTAGATTGTTTAAATTCCCGGGAACCCATTTTTGATATGGAAAGGAAGAGGAAGGAAATGAAAAGGGGGTAATAATCACACAGGGCCTATACTGGACTCCATCACATAAAGAACACCTTATTTTGTCTCTTCAAGAAAAAAATTGGTTCCCGTGAATTCCGTGAAAAATCGGGGTAATTATTGTGCACACGCTTTTTTTAAGGACGGTACTTTTTTCTGCCCGCTACTTACTTCTTTCTGCCCGCTAAATCTTTTTTCTTAAGTATCCCAAGTATCGTCTCAGTTCACCGCTGATTGACTTTTGGTTGGATCGCTGCCTGTTGATTCGCTAAAAAGACCTGAAAATGAGTGAAGTAAATATCAGAATAGATAACTCCCGCTAGGCAGCCTCTTGTGTAGAAGTTAACGAGCTCCGACAGTTATGTTACATAGGCCTAGCCATACTGTCATGGGTATGGAGAACGAAGGCACATAGAGAGGGATCTTTCAACCGCACACAGCCAGACGAAGTCAATAGGTGACACATAGACGACAAATTGTGACTTAGCGTTAAGTGCATGGAAGACTTTGCCAAGCTGTATGCAGTGAGAATTGTGTCAAAAAGCTAAATTTACCTGACCACCGAACCTAAACCCACATATAAAAGCTTCTAAATCAACGTCTAAAAGCTAAAAATAAAGGATGAGCCAACCGATGCGCGATTTTTCGATTGTTGGACATCAATGACATTCTTCTTGTGCTCTTCTCACTGCAGTCTGTGGGATTCGCCTGAACAACCATCATGAAAAGTAAGAAAATCAATCACCAGAAGTCAAATATCGGGTAAGAAACAACAAGAAATTCAGCCTAATAACAGTTAAAGAAGGCTCACCGAAACATCCAAGCAATTATAAATTTCTGAGCCCAGCCCACAACAAGATGCTCAAACACATGAAAACCACAAAAGAATGAGAAAAGTTGAGTAGGGGACAGGGAATTAGCCTCATACCCGTTGAAGAAAAATTTGCGGGCATTTTCTCGAAAATTTGCGGGCAGAAAAAAGTAATTTGCGGGCAGAAAAAAGTATTTAGCGGGCAAAAAAGAGTAATTAGCGGCATTTCAAATTTGCGGACAGAAAAAAAGATTTAGCGGGCAGAAAGAAGTAATTAGCGGGCAGAAAAAAGTACCGTCCTTTTTTTAAACCCGATGTATTTTATTTAAAAATATAAAAGATCTTAAACAAACATTTTGAACATAAACATCCACTCTCTATTCATTTAAAAAAAGTAAAGAAGAAAGTGAGTTTTTCGGAAGCCATGCGGTCCACCTTCCTTCAAAGTAACCCTTTTTGCTTTTTATTTAAAACAAACTTAAAATTTTTGATGGGACGGAAAACATGAGGCTGAAATAAATCCTTTTTTACGTTTGTTAAATAATTCTTTTTTCTGACAAATTCAATTAAAGAGTTTTCAGGCCGACCTAAGTTTGCGTGGGTTCAACTGAGTTGAGGTTAAGTAAATTTCTCAAAATTTTTTTAGAAATACTAGTGATTTTATGTTTAAAGGGGCATGCTTGCCGACGATGGGAATATTTTGAAAGGCGGGTACCAGGTCAATTCAAAAAGAATTATTTTGAAATGAAACTTTGATAAATAGCATCGGTGGCTCAGTGGGAAAGCGTCGGTGTAGTGTGAAAGTTGGTCGTATTTCCATCGGCGGCGAGCATGCCCCTTTAAGAAAAGAAGTATTTTTAATTGGTGCTTTTTTTTGATAAACTCATAAAATTTACACAAAATTAATTTTAAGATTTTATTTCCGGTTTTCAAAACGTTTTTTTGCTCAAACTGGAGTTGTTTTTCCCAGTCACTTTGTAAAATCGTCATTTGACGTCTGCGTAGGTAGATTGGTCAGATTTTGAAGAAGCCAAAGTGCTTGATGTTCGTGTTTGGAATAACAAATAAATTGAAATTAACTATCTTTCCGTCTTTAAAGTGATGTTTTACAATAATGTCTTCCTTTTATGCTGAATATAAAATTGTGTAAAAATTGCAGGAATCATTAAACAATTTTCGTCAAAAAAAATTCACCGATCAAGATTTCAGTTTTTAAATTTTGCCTGATATAAAATGCTATATTTTTTATAGATAAATCCGGAAATTATTTTTTCAATTGGTTTTACTCGCCAACCATACTTTTTGGGTGAATAATGCCAAAAAAAACAATTTTAGCCTGGTCCCTCCGTGGTTTGGGCCTCGTCATCAATAGTTCAGCACCAAAACCACAGGAATGGTCCAGGGGCCACTCAGACACCCGCACCAAAACCATGGGAGAGACCAAGCAAAAAATCGTTTTTGACATTAGACACCTGAAAATGTTGTCGAAAAGAATAATTTGAAGAATCGAGAAAAAGGAGAATTTCGGGATTCGACCTACAAAAAAAGTTATGGTCATTTTAAATCTTGCGAATTTTTGAAACACCCTGTATTAACACAAAACACATAAAAAAGTCAACTCGAAGTGACATCAGCACGAGTAATTTAAACTCTATTTTATGTCAATGTTACCAAAAACATTTTTCGGCGACAACCACGAGAGAGCATCAAAAAAAACAAGTCTGCAGAGTATTCTTTTGAAGCAAAAGTGCATTTTAAATTCAAATCTAAAATAAACAAAAAGAAAGAAAGAGCAAGAATCATTCCAATTTGCAAATACATTGTAACTGTAGGGCAGAAAAAGTTAAAACTTTACATATAGCAAGGAGTGGCACCCTTCTTCCGTTTTCACAAGGCAAGCAATTTCGCGGAATTTCGATGCGAGAAGGGATGTGGAGACTGCAATGCAGGGGAGGTGGCTAACTTTAACCTGAGCCCTACCCCAGTCAAATCAGCTTAGGGACAAAGGCATTTTTTTAGATTTTTTTGATTGCATTATTATTCCACCCAAGTCTCAAAAAAGCATTTCTGGGGGTCTCAAGTTCAATTTACCCCATCTCCATGAAAGGACTGTTAAAAGTGATACATTAAGGACGATAAAATACTGGGGCTACAACTTATGCCATAAAATTTAATTTTTATTCTTTTCAGCCCGAATACAGTATATCTTCCAATAAGACCCCACCTCCAAAGAGGGGTTGAAAAATAAGGCCCCATGGGTCCTTATTAGAAAATATACGGTATGGTGCATTTTTTGCCTGACTATGAAAATTCAAACCCAATATATCAGTAGCCAGACATTTCATTTTAAAATTTCCTTGAAACACGACCAAAGTGCAATCGACAAAACACAAATCAAATGAACCCAGCATGCTGCATATATAACAACCCTTAAGCTAAAAATACTGCAAAATCGCATACATTTTTTGCACCCTAAATAAAATTGTCAACAAGGACCATGTGGTAGGTGAACACTTCTATTTTCATAAATAATTCTATGCTTTGCATCTAATTTAAGCTCTTTTGTGGACCAAAAATTAGTTTTTGACACACCCCTGTGACTTTTACGCTTTTCACCAGGTAAGGTACAAAATTTAATCCAAGTAATGGCAACATCCCGGCCAAAATTCATTTCATTGCTGATGTCAAAAAATATGAGCGTGGGAAAATTCAAAAGCTTATTCTTTAAATACCAAAATAATTTTTCAGGGCTCAGTCAAATTAAATTTGAAAAAAAAAACAACGAACCCGTTTAAAATAAATATGATATAGCTTAAATTTTCGGACCTAATTAATGTGGCTAAGCAAAAATATTGAACACACTAGTAAAAAAAGATTTATGGATGCAGAAAAAATGAATAGAGTGATTGCTTTGGCCCACCACCAATTTCCAGCACCAAAGACCCAATATTTTAACTTCAGTGAAAAATTAATGGTCTTTCAGTGGTAGAAAAAATTAATTTCCTGTAAAAAAGATATTTGAACAAGAGCTTAATTTAGCAGCATACAGTTAAAACTCAATTTGACGAATTTCAAGGAAGCGGCCAAAAGTTTTTGTTAAATCGAAATCAACTTTCTTAACTTTTAAAATTTTCGTTAAACAGAGTTTTTGCAACTTCTTTATTCATTAAATTATTCATCAACAAATAATCAGATTAAACTAACATTCGAAATGCACCTCACAGGATGCACTTCAAAAAAATATATCCTGGTCGAAAAACTGATCTAAGTCATGGAAAATCTTATCCATTGTCCAATTTTTGAGAGGTCGCTTCAAATAGCAATGAGTTTTGCGTCAGTGGTTGATAAGGTGGATCAGGTAATGATCCAACTCATGCTTAGAAATCTTGGGCAGTACCCTTCTCTTAATTTAGGGTTCGTTAAAATCCTAAGTAGCTTTGTCTTGTTCGAAATATAATAGCATAATATGGCGGATTCAAATCCACTTTCCTGAAAAAGACGTCAATTTTCGTATAAAGACGGCATTTTTTAGTTTCGGCCATGAACTTTTAGACGATTTTGTGCATTTTCACTAAATCGAGGGTCGACTTTTAAATCGAGTCTCGTTGTATTGAGTTTTATTTTACTCTTATTTTGTGAAGTCCAATCAAATCGATATTTGAGTTTCGTTAAATGGAGTTTTAATTGTATATATATATATATGACATTGGTTTTCAACCCTTTCAAAAAGTTGGTCAGTTGGTTCGGTTAGTGTATAGATCATCAAGTAGAACTGCAGTTGAATAATAGAAAAAGAGGCGCTAGTATAGAATACCCCCTAAAATCGGACCTTTTCAAAATCGCTATAAACAACAAGTTAGGGCTTAGCCCTTAGGCTTGGGGTAGGTCAGCGTACGGAAGTTGTGACTAATAAAGAGCTTACGCATATTTTCCGGGGTCTGGGACATAAATTTGGATAGTCTTTACTTAAGTTTTAGAAGGAAAAATTTTTGGGAAAATTTTTTTGGGGTAAAAATTTTAGAAGGAAAATTTTGGGGGGGGAGGTATTCTATACTAGGGTCACAAAAGATTTTAAATCAAAGAAGGCACGAACAAAAGGTTATTAAATTTGAAATGTCGATAAATTCCCCTGTAGATGAACCGCATAAAGTGCACAGTTAATCAGACTACCCATCTGTGCTGTGACTACAGAATTTTTTTGTAAGGCATAAAAAGAAAAGTTATGAGGATGGAAAATTTTTTCAAGTTACGATCCTACCATTCCTTAATTTGGCCTTTTTTGTTTAAAGCACTGCTCAAAGCTTGAGAAATTTGTTACCTGGCCCATATTTCCATTCGCTATCTGTACCAAAAAACTGTCGTATTTCCCTAGCTAACTTTTTCACATCTATTTGACTTATTTGTTCCTTTTGAACAAAGATAAATATTTAGTTGTTTGAAAATCGACCTTCTGTTTCGAGATCAAGGTATATTTCCTCAGAAATTTTCCAGAAACCGAATTTTTTTTGGCTTTTGGTAAAGTCGCCGTAAAAGTGAATATATATTTGCCACAGAAAGACTTTTTTCAGCTTCTAATCTGCTTCTACCGCAAAACGAAATTTTTTCCCGCAAACTTGGCCGAAACCACAAGAGAACCGAGCTCTTTAAACTTTTTCCAATTTTGACGTAAAATTTTTCTACGGTGTTTCTACCTTGCTTTGAACATTTTTTCCGAACTTTTTTTTTTTTTCAAAATCCTTTAAAAAACTAAGGTCACATTTTGGAGTCTAATTTTTTTATGTTGCAAAAAAGTTTTAGGTTATGTGTTATTATGACACCAACATGGGCTCCTTGTTAGTGAATTTTTGACGCTTGCGTAAATTTAATAATTTTAACGCGTGATTAGAAATTATGTACTAGCCAGTATGTTGGCTTTTTTTTCGATTTGTTAATCACTTCCTTAATTGCAGCTCAATCAATAATCTTGTGTAAGCCTGGCTGATTGTCAACTGCAACAAATGTATAAGATTGCAAAACGGGATGCGATCAGGAAATGCACCTAATTGTAAGCTAAAGTCATACCGGCATTTTTTTAACTTAAAAGTTTCAAACTTCAAGCGGTTTTGAAGTGCTATTTTTCGTATACTTTTTTAAAGGACCATGATTTTTGCGCGCAGCGATTGTCCCCAACCAATTCAAATTCAAGCCCGCCAATCATTGAACTTCTGTACGTATTTTTTAACATGGTTTCTAGCAAAACAAGGCTTAGAATTCAATTTTAGGTATAGTTTTGTTAGAAACCTAGTTAAAAAATCCGGACAGAAGTTCAATGATTAGGAAAAAAATTGAATTGGCGAGGGACAACCGCTGCACGCAAAATTATGGTCCTTTAATCTGCCAATTTTAATGTCCCACTAATATAAAATAGGGTCCTTGTTAACTGGGGGACGCATTTTTTTTTAAAAGCTAAAAGTCGTGTTTTAGACACTCACGAGAAATGCAGTAAATGGCTCCTGGTCGGCACCGGCAGTTCACGGCACCGAAGCGGTTCTTTTTCATAAAAAATGTCTCGAAACATCTTTTTTCGAAATGACTCTTTGACTTTTAAATTTTCTTAGAACTTTTTATCCCATGGGTGTTTTGGACAATACTTTTCAGGGCTCTGATTTTTTAAATTTGTTTTGATTGTATATTTTTAAGGCTCAAACACCACCAGGTAGCCCTGCTTTTCTACTTTCCAGTGAAGTATTATTGTTGGATTATCTTACCAAAATGTAAAATAATAAGGTCAAACTAAAAACCAAACTGTTGTTCTGACTTACTTCATACTTGACCTATTGTTATAGATTTTTGTAAGAAAATGCAAAAAATAAGACTTAATCAGAAAATAGAATAGCAGTGCTACCTGATAATGTTAGAAGCTTAACAAATATATAAAATTTTTGAGAAAAACAGGCAAAACAAAAATGGACAATACTTTTTTCCGACTAAAATACTTTTTTCCGGCTAAAACACTCTTTTTTTCCGACTAATTTTAATACAGTCGAACCTCGATAAGCCGGCACTCCTGAGGACCTTAGACCTTAGGGTGCCGGTTTATCGAGGTTTGACTGTAATTGCATTTTTCTTTAAGTTTTTATCTCAATTTTTCTAAAGTCTTGGCAGCATCGTGTAGCCCAGGATCTCAGCTTTCTGACGAGCTATCGAACTGAAGAAAAAGATTCCATCAATGAAAATATTTAAGGGTTTCAAAAAGATAGCTGTTACTTTTTTTACCATTCCTAAATATCTATTTTTTGAACAACTGTCTATATTATTCAGTAGGCTTTGATGGCTTGTTAGAAAGCTGAGATTCTGAGCTACACGAGAATACTAAAAAAATTCGAAAATTAAGACAAAAACTCGAAGAAAAATGCAAATGACAAATTAATCGGAAAAAGAGTGTTTCAGTCGGAAAAAAGTATTGTCCAACAAAAATTTGCGCCGAAAAAAAGAAAGCCCACTGCGCCTGAAGGAGCGCAAGGGGCTTAGGGGCTTGGAGTTGAGATGCGCACACCACATACCTTAGACACAAGTCACTCGAAAATGACTCTGGATGCATGAAAAAGCATGCATACCACAGTTTCTTTATGCGGTAGGCCCCAGTTAACAAAACTATGTTCAAACCCCATCTTTTTAAGTCGAAAAATGACCAAAAAACATAGGGAGGACCAAGGCAATCGATTTTTTTTGAAAAATGGCATACCCACATGTTTTTTGCAGCTTCTATTGTTTTAGGGCATATGAAATACTTAGACTTCCGAAAATCTTCGCTCTGACCAAATAGTGTACTTTAGCCCTGTCGAAACACAAATGAAAACAAAGAAAACAAAATATAGTGTAAAATATGTATTTTTTTGTATTTCGCAACATTTTCGAAAAATAATGTGCCTGTGCAGATTCTTTGTTTAAGATTAAATGCTTTCTTTGTCAGACATAGCAAAGCTATTTTCTTCCCCTTTTTGTCTGGCCAGCTGGTTCATGATCTTCAACTTGGGTCGGATTGGATGGAATAGCCATCCAATGACTATCCAAATCTGTCTTCTATCAGTTGCTTGTATCTTTTGCCGTGCAGTCAAATCTCTCAATAGCTGCAACTCTATTCGGGCTCTAAGTTTTTTCTTATTACTCTTTTTTGTGAATAAACGTATTTTATAATGTTTATAACCTACATTTCTTTTTTTAAAAGGTATTTAAAACTATCTTTAAAACTATCTGAGTAATTAACGCTGTTTTTTTCTTTTCTTTTACTTTTCTCGCGCTAGAGGGCATGTGTCACGCTAAATTTTTGTGCAGTCGGTAGAACTGAGTGTGCTCTTTAGATTGTAATATCGTAAAGCACTGTGGTTCGAGCCGGTTTTCCAGAATTTAACAAATTAAGCATTGAAGTTGGGCAAATCGTTAAAGAAAAACTCATCATTTTTTTTGGTACCCAGCTGGTGGTTAATTACCCCCCTTTTTTCAAACTTAGGCGCAAGATATAGCCTATAGCATGCAATAACGGAATATGACGAGAAGCAGGTCGCCAAAGTGGGCACGAATTTGAAAAAAAAATCTGGAAAAGAAGCAATCCCCTTGGCGTATTTCTAAATTTATGTGTTTTTATCCCAAACTTTTAATTGATTCTAGACATGTAACATAAAATGATTTAGCTCCTGATTTTCATCGTGGTACATGTTTGTTTCATGTCCGAGATTCAATTTAAAAAAAGCTAGTCGAAAACTTATTTTCACAAAAGCAAAATTATTATTCGTTATTTACGCTTTATCAGAGAATATACAGAATAATGTAAGTTCTAGGCACAGAAAGCAATATGTATAAGCTAGATGCTCAGGTCCATAACAATGAGCTGCTCTGCAAAGTCTCCTCTATTCGCTATTCGTTGACTATGGTGGAAGTCGTATATCTGCAGTGGTGCTGACCAAGGAGCACTGCATTTCTATTCTACATCTTATTCCTGAAGACTTCCGAAAGATAGGCGCCCAAGTGGTTTTCTTCAATTCTAATGGAGAGCAACACAATGCCCACATCCACGGTATGAACAGCCTGTCCGACTACGTTGTCTTCAAGAAATATATCGGAGTCTTCACTAATGTCCCGGACTTGCGCCTCCCAGGAATACTTGATCAGTACATTTCTCTAGTAAGTTAGATGGAAATATAGAGCACCTATTAACATTTTTTCGGCTGAATTTGTAGGAGGGGATCTTAACTCATCTTTTTGTCCCGTTGACTTATATGTTGACTCTGAAACCCATCGACTCAGAATCAAAGTTGACGGTTTTTTTGTTTTCCTATCAAAATATAGTGAGCATCTGTAGTATTAGCAGGTATAGTCAATAAGTCATTAGCCATCTAAAAAATATTTCAATCTAAAATCTCGAAAATAATATCATCAGCAACACGTGCACCTGAAAATTTTCAGATCGTCGCCTTTCAATGGTGACTAGCACAATCGCGCCTGTTCAACTATGATCAGAATAATAATCAACTATTCTCAGAACCATGCTCATTCTGACTCAGTATGAGACTCACAGAATTGACTGCAGAGCTTCTTGGTCAATATACAAGAAATCCCACATTTAATTCGATGAGTCTTATACAGAGTCAGCATGAGCATGTGGTCATCCGGAATCATTTTGAAAAATAGTTAACTGGATAAAGAGGTTCCTTAAACCCGTCCCCCCCCCACCTTTCTCTTAGAAACAGAAAAACAGGTTTGATTGAGGGCGCTTTATATGCCCTTTTTCAATCAAATACTTGCTTTACTAATGCTTTTTCTTTCAGGGCTTTGCTTTTGCGGATAGGAATCCATCTGTCCGGGTAGGATACATATCCAAATCCCTGCCAACAGCAGGGTTTCTTCTATGGCAGCTCTGGCGGGCTTTCAGAACACAGTGGCGGTGGCGTCTTCTATGCGTCGAATGGATCATTGATGGGAATAGCTCGATCGAATAAATGCGAGGGTAATGCCACTTCCCAGTATGGAGACGTGCTAGAGATCATTTCGAAGCAGAGTGAGTCTTGCCAAAAAATTTAAAAATCTTTTTTCAAATTACTAAAACCTTGTTTAGTCATTGTCAGTCACATTGAATTCAGCAAAAATGAGCCATTTTCTGTCTAAAGAAGCAAAAGGATCAATATATTATATGCCGAGCTCATTTTTTGCTTCTGTCATGGACTGTAGTTGTGAAAAAGAGGAATAAATAAGTAAATTTGTATGATTTCTTCACATCTTGCTTTCGATTGTTTGGTTGTTTTGTTACAGTAATTTTGCCTAGATCTGTCCACTTATCAGCGAATTGAATTTTGGTTAAAATTCGATAGGTCAAAGTTTTCTTCGTAGTTTGGAAGGAGCATGGTCAGACCAGAAGATGGTTCTCTAAAAAAACTGTTCTACATTTAATTCTTGAGGCAAAGATAGGGAATACCCACTTTTGATCTCGTCCAATCATTCTTTGCTGCTTGTCTTGTCTACACCACTTTCTTTTGTCAGTTACTCCTTCAAACTTGACCATATCTGGAAACTGTGATCGGATAGATCTGTAATTTATACAATTCATGGCTGCGTCAACCCTCCATTTTCAGGAATTTTGAGTGACACGTTTTTCACAGGTTACACAGTTGCACAGGCTCAGATAATAGTGCAAAATAGCACTAGGTGAATTCATAGACAAGTGAATTCATGGACATTTTGAATTTAATAACCCTGTGTTTGTACCTTCCTTGATTCAAAATCTTTTTCTATAATCCAACCCAAGTTCTTCTCTACTGGATAATCCATGCACCAATCAAACCAACTGACTAAATCCAACAAAATTGCAAGGAAAAAAAGTTATTTCAATCCGATCTGACAGCGTCAACGCGCAGCCCCCCCCCTCCCGCGAAAAATATCAGTCGAAAAAAATTCTCGGATGAGATCATTTCCATGATGGCAGCCAAGATGGGTCGGGATTTATCGAACCAGACGAGTGGCAATATCAAAAAAATTAGTCACGACGCTTGAAAATTAATCACTCAACTCACTAGCCTTCTCATCCCGACTTTTTTAGCCTATGCGCCCAAGATCTTTATAGATTTTTTTTTAAATCGCATACTGGCTATTCAATGTGACTAAACTCCCCTGGGCGAGTGGAAAACATGTTTGCGAGGTTCCCTTGTGTGAAAAGCATTGAAATTTTTAATTGCTTTTTAAACATTTGAGTTTTTTCAATTAAAAGTTTGATGCACCCTAAAACTTTGAATTTTCAAATCATATCAGCCAGAATTTTCTTTTTAATATCATTTTGATGTAAGCAATACACAAAATTTAATTATTTTATCACTTATTGATTGGCTTATTTCTGGTTTCTTCGACTAATAATTTCAGGCCAACTCCCCAAAAAAGATAACAATAAAAAAAGAATTTTAATACCTCTATCTATTGCTTCCAACCATCTAATCAATTAACTAATTAATTTTACGGACAAGCCACTTCCATTTTAAAGTCGCCAAATTCTGGTGACAAAAAGTTAGTCTCTATAAAAAATGAATCAACTTTTTCTTGCCTTTTTTCTTTTTCTATTTATTTTTTCAACATTTTCTGTAGATGCAGCCGTTTTTAAGCACTCTCTAGTCTCCTCTAGATCTCTAAAAGGAGTAAAAAAATCAGACCTGAGCCCAATTGAGTCTCTATCCAAAGCTAGAGAGTCGATTGATAGGCTGGAAAAAAAGCTGGCGACTTATGGGGACAACTTCTACGATCACATCAAGGATGAAAAGGATGGCAAAGGCAAATGGCTTCCACCCAAAAAGTGTCTATCAAGCCGGACATGGGCAATGCTATGCTTTTGGATTATGTCGATGACTATTACTTGGTCAATATTAGTCTAGGAACACCTCGTAAGTTTCGGGAGTTATTATAAAGTTGAATTTTACTACTTAAATAATAGCTCAATGGCTTTTGGTCCAGCCAAGCATGTTCTCGTCTGACTTTTGGGTAATTGACTCAGAATGTGATGATGACGTGTGTCTAGGAGCTGATCACTTCAACCGACATCTTTTTAACAAAAGGTGGGTTTAAGAAATGTGGATTGTCAGTCGACACAGATTGATTATGTTATAGAGATTGCTAAAAATGTTCGACGTTTTCACAGCCTTCCCTCCCAATAATTTTTCAGGGGTATCTAAAAGCATACTTTTTTTCAAAAAATACTGAAATTAGTAGCCTCAGCCTGAGTCCTAAATCTCAAAGCCTAAGGCCCAAAGCCTAAGCTTAATGGCTAAGCCTAAAAATTATTGGAGGAGGGGGGGTTGCGTTATTGGTTAAAACCGAGTAGCGCCAAAAATTAAATGCGGTCATGTTTTTGGCTGAACCTGTCTAAAAATGATTCCTAACTAAATATATGAGCTCTATTAAGTATTTTTGGATTTTTAATAATATTGGGCTAACCTAAAGAAAAAAGTGTCTCGGCTATCAAATTAATAATTTTAATTTTATATAGGAATAAGGCTAAATTCTTAGGAAAGTTCAGTTTTTAGTTGATACATGTGGGTTCAGAGGCCAAATTTGTGCTTAGCGTAGTCAATTTTTTTACAGCAGTGTAATCAAAAAAATATAATGAGGTCATTGAATATTCTAAATTTTGCCTTAGTCCCCATTGCGGTTTGAAAAAATAAGTACATAAGTGAGAACGAAGGCAAAATAACACTTTTACAGGTAAATCGATCACGCTGATCAAGAATAAGGCCTCAGAATTGGCGCGTTTTAAACTAAAAACTAAAATATTCTGGCAATTTAGTTTTATTCTTGTATAAAAATCCAGATTTTCAATCTTCGTGCAGAGACAATTTTTTTCCAAATTAGCCGGAACGGAATTTACACAGCGTGTTTCAGTATGAAAAGGGCGGCAATAGTGGAGAATTGGCTCCCAAATTTGAAAAAAAAATTAAAGTCTAGAAATGAATTTTTGACTTTGAAATCCTCTTGGTGACCTTAAAGTAGAAAAGCTCCAAAAAAGTTTTTTTATAAACTTGAAAATTTAGTTTGTCTCGTACGTTTTATTCTACTGACGAAGATGTCACTGCTCCCTACGAATTTGATGCCAGTATTGTTTCTGATATACTCACAGTAAGGTTTGAATATAAAAATTGTATAATTATATCAGATAATCATGTATAATCATATATATATCTTAGGGCAAAATAGATTCAGCATGGAAGTGTTTTTTTGAATTTTTACCCTAGGATGGTCACATAAAAAATGTCACTTCTAGGCACATTGGGATAAACAGCACTAAAATGTTTTTGGTGCCATTTCTATGCATGCTAGATCTTAAACGAAAAAGGAAACTTTGGTGATTCCGATGGTGTCTTTGGTTACCAATATTTACATTAAAAAATGACAAAAGATTAACTTTAAAAAGCACTCCCTAAGATAAAATGGAACGAATGGTCCCAACGCACGCAGGCGCGCACCGTGCCGTCAAATCACAAAAGCTTTTGAAAAAGTTCGATTGGATGTAACGGCTTAATATCTTATTTTGAAGCCAAGAGTCAGGCTTCCTAGATCTAGAAGATCAGCAACAGATCAGGACAAAAGCTAATCACTGCACAAATCGTTCCAACGTGACCGTCGTAGGGTTGAGTTTCTTAAGTCACAATACACATTTCCTAAAAGATATTCCGGGCCACAAGCTAAATATGTACATGTATAATACAAAAAAAGCTTGTTTTGTAAGCAGGTCAAATTCGAAAAAGTGCCAGAGGTGAAAAAAAACCCCACCGCTTGTCCTCTTAGCCCTTGTTAGATGGTCTCTACTAATTTTTTATTTTTCTTCATTTATATTTTACATCTGAAAAATAGGACATGAAAATTAACCTGACTATTTAAGGTTTAAACATTAAATTAGAAAAATTCCGCTTATATTAATCTGTTGCAGATAGGTGGACTAAGTGCTAAACAAAATTTCGCCTTGGCTTACGAGCTGGAAGAGTGGTTTTACGAAGAACCAATGGATGGCATACTTGGCTTGGGTAGTTATCCAGGCACTTTTAAAAATGTCCCTCCAGTGATGCAAACACTCAAAGAATCTATGGATGATCCTGTGTTCACCATCTTCATTCAAAGGTTTGCTATAAGTTTTAAACTACATGGTGCGATAAAAAAAACCTGGACAGTATTGAAAATTTTTGTGAAGCACCCCCGCGTACTGTCTGATATAGAGATTTTTTTTTGGTGTAAACAAGGGTGTTAATATAACGGTTGTGAGGCCGGTAATGAGTCCTCTTATTCTGCCGTAACCCGGGGTCTACCTCTCTTAATATGAGATTAACATGGCTCGCTGCACATGGCTGACTCACTAAAAGGTTAATTCCATATGCGTATGCTCCCACTTGAAGCTGACCTTTCGACCTAGAACTTTAACTGTCCATCCTTGCTACACCAATTTTAATAAAAATTCAGGGGGTTAGTGGGTTTTTGCCTTTGTCCTCCTCGTTCTTTAGAAAAAAAAATTCAAAAATTGACGTTCACCTAATTTTTGCATGGTATACGGCAGTTGCATCCCTTTTTACTTCATCTTTACTATAAAACTGGATACTAAAGCTATACTAAAGCAACGTTTTCTATTCAAAGGGGGTGTGACATTTCGGAATGGAATTTGACATAAAATACCCTACTTCCAGAGTCTCCATTTTACTTACTCGCGGGCCAAAAAGTCGGGTTCAGACGTAAAATGAATCGGGAGTGTGCACTGAATCGAGAGTCCACTGTAGTGTATTTTAGCTAAAGCTTTTGAACCAAAGAGAGCACCAAGGCAAAAACCGGACCAAAAAAATTTCAAATAAGCACGAGATTTTTTTTGATGTGAACATTTGCATAGAGTAACTTTGCGAAAAAAAATTTCATTTACTTTAAAAAAACAAGTTTCTGGAGATTTGGGAACTTGGTGTTTTTTTGTCAGATTTACTCCCCTAATGTCACACACCTTTGAAATTTGCTCTGATTAGTTGTGTAATTTAGGGAAGACGACCCCTCTGATATTGGAGGTCAATTGACGTTTGGAGCTCAAGACTCTGAAAACTGTGAAAATGACTGGAGCTACACCATGGTCAACAATCACACTTTTATGTCTGCTTACTGGGAGTTTCAAGTGAACGGCTTCACCATCCAAAATGCTACTAAAACCACGGACAACCGTCGTAGAAGGCCAGCTATTATCATGCTCGACTTTCCCTTTATTGCTGGTCCAGCTGGCAACATCCAAACCATCGCTGAGTCTCTTGGCTTTACCATTAATCCCAACTACGGAGTTTGGGTAATTTTCGTCACAAATTTGGCTGTACAAAAATCTTGTTTGACATGCTAAAAAATGGCAGGCACAGATTATTGGAAATGTTTAAAAATTTCGAATTTTTGTATTTTTAAACACCTAATTTTTAAAAATTTTAGCAAAAATCACAGTAAAAATATGCTTTTTAGGTAGCTCCATGCAGCAAAGTGGCTAAATTGCCTGATCTTCAACTAAAAATTGGCGATGGCATGATTAATTTGAAGGCTAGTCAGTTCACCAAAAAATACAACACTGGAAAGGGCTTTATTTGTTATTTGACTTTGATGCCGTTTGAGAACCAAGGCAATGGACCTGCTTGGTATTTTATTTTCTAAAAACTATATATTTATAACAAAAAAGGGTTTTGTAGGTACTTTGGCGACAGTTTCCTGCGCTCATACTGTGTTTCCTTTGAAATCGGCAATGGGAATGGCAGCCAATCGGCCAAAAAAGCTCTTCAAGTAGGATTTTCGAAGACCAAGCCAAAAGCAGATGATGATGATGATTAATACAAGCAAATGCTTAAATATTTGAATATTACGAAATTAGAAATAGAAAGAAAATTTGTTGTGATTTATGTTTGGAATTAATAAATAAATTCTGAAAAATCGAAGCGAATTTGTGATTTTCTGAAAAGCGGAATCAATTTGATTCATATGGCTTAGGAAGACGAAAAGCTCACCAACCTAAAGTATTTTTTCTTGAACCGAGGTATACATTGCTGAAGTAAGGGTTGATGTCTGGTAAATAATTAGATTCATCCGCGCTACTATAAACCAAATTCAATAAGTCGAATATTGAGTGCTCGTTTTAAATAAGCTTTCTCGTATACAATAAAAACAATATGGTAGAATAAAAAATTGACGCTACTCGTTAATATTAAGGGGGTTTGGTTAATGTTTGGTGAATTGTAAATATGGTTTAAACGTCTCCTAAGTAATTTTTATACGCCAGAAACGATAAAAAAAAGTTGTTTCCTAACAATTTCCGCACTAAAAAGTGAAGTTCTAAAAAAAAGTTAGCTAAAAAAGATTGACCAACTGCCATGGTCCCCCAAGGTAAAATATCTTATATTAAGGTATCCTACCACGTTTTGGTCACTGGAGCTGGGCAAAAAGAGTCTTTAATGCATGTATGATCAAGAGTCTCTCTCGGAATCATGTCTAAAGTAAGTCAGTGCGCGCATCTCTAACCAACCAAGCCCCCGGCGTCCCCTTCGAGGGCGCCGGGGGCTTGGTTGGTTAGAGATGCGCGCACTCACTTACCTTAGACACCAATCACTCTGGATCATGAAAACAATATTCATACCAGAGTTTCTTTGTGCATTAGGCTCCAGCTAACAAGACTATGTTCAAATTCCATCTTTTTGGTTTTTTTAAGATGTATAGGTACCCTTTTTAGTTAAATTACCTTGGAGGACTAAGGCAGTTGGTCAATCCTTCGTAAATGACTTTTTGTCGAGAACTTTACTTTTAGTGCGGAAAATTGTTAGGAAACAACTTTTTTTTATCGTTTCTGGCGTATAAAAATTATTTAGGAGACGTTTAAACCATATTTACAGTTAACCGAAAAAGGAGTCCCCAGCCTCAAGTGCACAAGTGCCTCAAAAACATTGGTATTATGAAGGCTCACCTCTCCCATATATTCTTACCTTTATCTGCACTCTGCAGTCAAAAGGCCTTGAACATCAACATCACTGCCCTCTTCCATATATATATATACATTGCTTGGGAGCATAACCCTACCAACACACCTACTGCACTCTGTGTATCTCTGTAGGCAATGAAGGGCGTGTTCTTTGGTAGGATTTTTATTTCCTCTTCTCTCACAACTTTTCCAATCTATTATTGATTTTTGGGATTTCCGGATAAACACTGCTAGATGCGCACAGATTTCGTTTGCACCAATATGATCATTTAAACTTGTGCAGTTTTTTATGCTACTAGTGTCGTTTGATCGGCACACCAACTTCTTTGTGAACTTTTTGGTGCCGGCGTCTGTTTAAAAGAGACGCTCACAGAAAAGTATTTTCTGTGAAACAGAGATAATCCTTGTCTCTTTTCTTTGTAAAACAATAAAATTCAAATTTTCAGCGATTTGATGTTTAATTTTTTTTCAATGCTACTAATGTGAGAAATATTTAGCCCAAACCGAAAAAGAGAGCAGGTTTCGCCCAATGCCAATTTTTAGTGATTTTCAATGCTTTGGAAGTCAGGACCAAAGCAAAACGACCAAAGGATAGGGCCATCAATTTTTCAAACACGTTTCTGTCAGTATCTGAGCTCCCAGTCATTATTTTTCACCGCTTTCGACAGATTCATATAAAATCGAATATGCTACAACATAGACATGGCAGATTTTTTATAATAACTATCAAAACGGATTTTAGGCTGTCTCGCAGGTCAATGTCCCACGGGACAAATTCCCAGATTCGACCCGGGACAGGACCTGCGGGACAGCCCAAGATCATTTCTGAATGTCTGAACAGTATATATATTAGTTATATCGTGTAGAGCATGGTTGATTCACCCTGAAATCTGTCGCCAGGATTGAAAAATGAGTGTGTCCCGTGGCTTTCCGAGCATTTGACCGGTGTCCCGTGTCCCTTGAGAGTGTGAGTGGACCTTTAGAAGTAAAATTCCCTATTAATCGAAATGGTCCTATTTTACAATAGGAGAGTTTTTTGCATGGATCCTTAAGTTACGACAGACTCCAACACCCTTTTTCATACTTTTTGTAGCTCGAGAATTTTTTTATTAAGTCTTAGCATACTGGGAAAACTGGAAACCCTGGCTTAATCATTGAAATTCACGAAAAAAGGGGTGGGCAAGGCTAAACCATCTTTGTTGGATAGGGTCAAATATTTGGGTACAGGATATTTGACAGCCCGCCGATCAAACGGAAAAGGTGTCAGATTATCACCAAGCGAGCTCCTCCCAATTTTTAGATCTATATTTTTTCTATTTTCAGTACCAAAATGTAGCTGACATTCAGGGCTCTAATTTCAAGCAGAGCTTTGTGTGAAGTGCTAGGCAAAAGAGTACTGCCCACCGCTAATTCAAATTTCAACAAGTTCCATTATTGTCAGAAAGAAGAAAAACAGTCTCTCAGAGTTACCTGTTTTAAGACCTAGAATATAAAAATATTTTTTTTTCCAAAATTGTTTAAGCTCATTGCAGAAACACAATAAGCCCTAGCCATGTGCTTTTAATTGCCTTCCTTTAATCGCCTGGTTGATTTATCATTGAAACAGCTAAACTTACTTCACTGATCTGCTTGCTTAGTTTTCTTCAATTACGTTTCGTTCGCAAATTTACTATTTTACATTTATTTTGACAGGATTTTTTTTTAAATATGTAGGCATACTCAGAACATGAAAACTGAATTTGTAGCTTGAGTTTTGATCTAGATACTCGGTACTTATGTGGTTTTATATTGTCTTACTCTCCGAAATGATTATTTCGTATCAAACTTGTAATGAAAAGTTTTTATTGTCAACAGGCGGTTCACAGACTTCGTATTTGCGTTATTTTTTTGTAATTGTGTAACTTTGTATAGCTGCACCCATAGGCGTACCCAGGATTTTCTGACGGGAGGGGGGGGGGCTAAATAGGCTAAAAATCCAGACGGGTCGGTGCTAAAATAGCAAAAACAGCTGAATAAGGCTGAAAATACTAAAAAAGGCTTAAAAAATCCTGACGGCGAGGGGGCTATAGCCCGGCTAGACAAAAGTCTCACAAAAAGTCTCGCCATGAAAATCGCAAAGATTCCAAATTTGCCTACCGTTCAAAAATAATTAGTAAATCTTTTTCAACAGTTTTTTGTGAAGACCAGCAGATCTGGACGTAACCACACCTTTTTCTTATTATCGTGGTCAGACTATTTTTTGCACCTAAAAACGGAACCTCGCAATTTTCACACTAGACTGACAAATCAGAACTGATTATTTCGCATAAATATACCGTTTTCCTCTAAAATACCGTAATTCCTCTGATAAGCTGCCCCCCCCTGTGATTCAAAATCGTGTTCTTGGCATTGTGTTTTTGACCCATTTTTTGAAGACTTCTCTTTGGCAAGTTACCCCTCAATTTGTAGCCAGTGAGATGAGCTACAAAATAGATGGTGACTTGCCTAACAGTGGTCTTCAAAACATAGGTCAAAAACACAATGCCAAGAACACGATTTTGAATCACAGGGGGGGGGGGCGGCTTATTAGAGGAATTACGGTAAGTTCCCTGTCGACTTTGTGGGTGTGTAGCTCAGCTCAGAGCCTAAGCCTAAGCCACTGGTTCGGTTTTTTTACCCTCGCAAGCTCTACCAATTTTACTTTTCGGATTTTGATTAAGCACACGAAAATTTTGAAATCAAATTCAAAACATTTCTGGATCTTCAATGATAAAAAATTGGATAGCTAAAATAAGTGTATTAAATAATTTTTGATAAGGCTATTATGCTTTTTATTAGCTAGTGACCAGTTGTTCGCGCAATTTTTAGTCGGTCTACCTATTCTTTTTTCTTCCTTTCTTTACTTTTTTTACATTTCATGCTTTTTAACATTTTTGAATAAATTATTAGCTCTTAGTAGTCCAGATAGCATAAAGTATCCATTTGCCAAAAAGTTTTATGCCTTTTAGAAAGTATTGATTACACAATTTAGAGGGTGGAAACAGCCAGCCTTATTGTTTTTTCTTGTTCCGAAAAAAAAAGAATTCAAAGCATTTTGGCAGAATTAATTGGAGTGCAAAGAAATGTCTACATTATAATAATGCAAATATTTATGTTCAACCAGATCTTTTTTAGCTACCATTTAAAATGAACACTCGTGGAGCTGAGCAAGAGGACTCCACAGAAGGAAAAGTTGCCCTCAGCTCATTCTAATTTTAATATCTCTTTTTCTGTTATTGACTGCTATGATTTTGGGTATTATTGGTGCCATGAGTCCCAGCTGGCAGGTAGTGGATATTCGAGAATTCCAGGCCGAACATCATGTGAGATTTTCACTGTATTTATATTTAGTTATTTAAACGCCATTGTAATTAGTGTGCTTGCGTAGTCTAGTGGTTAGGTTCCAGCGTCGTAAATAATAAGTGGCTTAGGTTCGAGTCCGGGCGTGAACTTGAACCAATTTGGTCTACCAGCAGCTAGAGCAAGCCATTGTAATTAGTCTTTGGCGGGCGTAGATAGTGCGGGTAAAATTAAAAGAGCATAAATTTGCCACTGTTGAGTTTCTTATGCTCAAGCAGTTTTCCAAAGTTGCTGATATTTTTTTCCATTTACAGGTAGCCGTATGCATGTTTTATCCGCATATTTCACTTCTGCCTTTTATTAATAAGAGAGAGAAAAAACAGTGAAAATATGATATTCAAAATTTTGGCTCTAGAGCTGTGTGTTGGGATGTCCTACACAGAATAAAAACCTAGATGCTGATTTTTTTTTTCAAAATTTATCCAAATTTTTGGCTTTAGTTTTAGGTAGGCTAGTGAATGCTAGGATCGGAGTCGTGTTATAACTACAAAAAAAGTTAAGCAAAAAGTCTCCCTAACACATATAAAACCAAAGTTTTCTGAAGGAGGTTTTATTTATTTTTTCAGCATGGTTTATGGCTAGACTGCTCCAGGGCTGAAAGAGCCTACAAAAGGTCTGATCATTTGGCAGATAAAAGTCCGCTGCATTGTACTTACAAATTTGATGCTCATGCTGCCAAATTGTTGGAAGAAAACAAGAGTGAAATCGATTCCAATGCAGCTGCCTTGGAGTCTGAGCACCATCAGTTTTATGGTTAAAACCTATTTTTGTTGAAAATTTTGAAATTTTAAAATTAATTATTACAGGTTGGCACAAAGCAGTTTTAGTGTTTATATGTTTGTCATTGACGGCAGGATGTCTAGCTTTGTGTGTTGGAGTGTGCACTCCATGCTCACCACCCTGTGCCTTAATGCATTGTGTTTTATGCTTCTTTTCCTGTAAGTTTTTTTAAGCTATGGTCTCACAAGCATTTATAGCTGGTTAGCTTATTCACATCTAATTTCTCATAAATTTTCACTTTTTAGTTTTCTCTGCCTGCGTTGCATCTGCGATTTTCTTTTTCGCAGCTCATCGTGTGGTGAGCACTTTTATTGAAAACTAATAAATAATTGTTCATACGTTTTTAGGACAGCAGATTTGTTCAAGGTTTGGTGGGAACTTACGAGGTAAATTTTTACAACAGCATATTGTCTTAGGTCTACACCATAGTATGACACTTTTTTCGGCTCAAGCTTTCTTGCAGGGTAGGACTAGTGCTGGTGGTTAGTGGACTCGGCGAAATTTTTCGGTTAGGGGGACACCAAACTATGAACATTAGTGCCAAACCCCGGAAAAAGTGCCCGAGACATTTCTTAGTCTTGGCTGAAATACGCTGATCTACCCTGAGCCTGAAGCATGAGCTTAAAAAGGCAATAAAGTTTCACAATTGATAAAAGTCAGATTTTTTGAAGGGCCTGCTAACCGAAAAAGTGCCAGGGGTCAAACTGGAAACGAAACGGTACCGATAACTATAACATCTCTTGTATATTTTACAAGAAAATTATTCAACGATCTTGCATCGAATTTACAAGACATGCAAAAAATGATAAGTGCGGTAATATTGTGGGGATTCCACGGTGGTCGAGCGATGAACGCGAACGGAAATTAACTTCATAGCAGAATAGCAGGAAATTTTTTTAGGTTATGTACATTAAGATGATGAATGTACGATAATATATAATAAGAAAAAATGTTTTTTCAAAGCACCTTTACTTACACTACCTAGCCTTAGCCCACACAAGATAAAAAAATAATAGGAGGGCTACAGTCAAAACTCGATAAGCCGGCACCCCAGAAAGTTCGTTCCAGCTTGGGTCCGACACTTTTTTTAACCCAATTTTCGAAAGCCTTTTCCAGTTCTGTTTTGACAGTCTGGTCGTAAATATCGTGAGGATTCCGATTTCCCCGATCGTTTTTTAAAAAGAAAACAAAATTTGGGTTAAAAAACCCTCGATAAGCCGGCACCCCTTTTCAAAAAAGGGGTGCCGGCTTATCGAGGTTTTGCTTTTGAATGATGAATTGCAGGATTTTCAAAAGACGATCGGCAAAATCGGAATCCTGACGATATTTCCGACCAGACCGTAAAAACAGAACTGGAAAAAGCTAGATGGTCTAGATCATGATTTCCAGAAATACTATCGGAAAAAATTCATACCAGTGTTTTCACACACTCTAGTAAAATTTCAAGTTTAAAAAAACAATTTAACCAAAATTTTTTGCAGCAAACAATCGGAGAAGCGTTCTATTGCTATATTGTCGGCTGCATTTTACAGATGCTAGTTTTCATTCTGAGTATCATCGGTGCTTATCATGCTCTGAGGAGTAATTTTTATTTCTTTTAATTTCCATTTTTAGCAAAATATTAAGTTTTTAGGCACACGTGTAGAAGAATTGGTTTCTAGGGAACTAGCTCCTCTATACCATCCTCGTTATGGCAAGACTACTGTATAAGTTTAGGGTATTTGCTATGTCTCAGGCTAAAAATTGTGTTTAAATTTGCTGTGTTTGTATTTAAAAGGATGTTTGAATTTTCATAATATTTTTATTTTTCTGAAATATAAGTTACGTTTTTTTTTGTTCAACTTGAGTCGAGTCTATAAAATTTAGTTTTCACCAATCATAAACGAATAGCTACCCTTTTGGGGTGAAACTTCTACGGCTACTTTTTGACATCGACTGCTAATTCACTTCACATACACTTTTTCTCATACTTCGTTTTCACATCTCAGTTGTTGAAAATTTTCTCTATCTATTAAGTGGTCAAAAACCTTGATTGAAAAAAATTTTCGAGAAAATCACACCAAATATAAGGTAAAACTCTACTAAAAACACATAGGTAAAAAACCACGGTTTTTAGTGTGAGGTTAGTGTGATTTTCTGGAACTTTTTTTTGGGTCTGGGCGTTTGACCACTTGATCTACAGAGAAAAGTCTCAGCTACAAAACAGTGTGAAAACATCTGAGATAAGAATTCAAAATACGTGAAAAAATGTATGTGAAGTGAAGTAACAGTCGATGTCAAAAAGTAGCCGTAGAAGACACCCCTTAAAAATAAAATTTTTAAGGGAGGGTTGAGAAAGGCCAAGAAAAGGTTGGCTGGCGTTTGTTAGGACGGTTTTTGATATAGGGCTTACTTATAAGTGTATAGTAAGAAATAAATGTATTTTATCAAATAACTGGTGTACCAAAAGTCCTTGGGGAGATTTTTAACCCATTTTGCAAAACAAAAATTTCTCTATAACAAAATCCAAAAAATAGGTTTTGTAGCCCTGAATCTCTTCTTTCAAATGGCATATTGCTTTTAGCTTGACTATTTTGGATAAGTCACCATTTGGCTCCAAACACTTGTCTTGTCATTTTGAGAAGGTTACCAACGTTTTTATCACTTTAACTGGTCAAATGTTTTATTGAATTTTAAGTGTCACTACAAAATTTCATGAAAAATTGGCAAAAGCTTTCATTTTGGTCATTTTTTCAAGAAATTGATTTTTTCCAAATGGCCATATCTCAACACTTAGATCTTCAAAAATCATTCTGTAATATGGGTTTTGTAGCTCTTGAGCTGCGCTACAACATAATCATGAAATTTTGTAGTGACACTTAAAATTCAATAAAACATTTGACCAGTTAAAGTGATGAAAACGTTGGTAACCTTCTCAAAATGACAAGACAAGTGTTTGGAGCCAAATGGTGACTTATCCAAAATAGTCAAGCTAAAAGCATATGCCATTTGAAAGAGGAGATTCAGGGCTACAAAACCTATTGTTTGGATTTTGTTATAAGAGAAATTTTTGTTTTGCAAAATGGGTTAAAAATCTCGCCAAGGACTTTTGGTACACCAGTTAGTTCTCCATAATAGCGTGATTTGCAAAATTTACATAAAAATGTATATTTTTTCTTAAGTCTACATATAACTCTTGCTATATCCTTAAAGGTAAAAACCCATAATTGAGTTTTTCCTAACATAGGCTAGTGAAGCCTTGCATAAACGTAAATAAATGAACCTAAAAAAACAACAGGGGGGACCAAGGCATATTTTTTTTCGAAAGTCTCTCGAACAGATATGGAGCAAATCCACTGTAGACCTGATTTTTGGTCTTTGCAATAAATTGTTCCAAAATTATGTTTGTAAATATTTGTTGTTGTTTTTGCAATTAATTAGTACTAAAAATATTATTGTTGCAATAGTTGTTTACAAGAAATTTGATCTAACTTTTGATTTTATTTAATTTATAAAATACAAATCGAATCTTGCAATTTAGAAGTCTCTTCAAGATGCTAAAACGAAAAAAAATGTTAAAATATTTCTTTAGTGACACTCACAAGTGAGAAGATAAGAATTGAAAGGGTTATATGTCCTGGAATACGGTCGGTATGGCGAATCATGCCAGTATTTGCTGAAAAATGCATTTTAAACAAGTTTCGAAATTTCATTTCAAGCGAATTTCCTTGAATTTTGCATTCAACATTTTCGTAATGAATAATAAAGAAGATAGGAGTTTCGACCCTAGTAGTGAATACCCACAACGATTTTCACGTTTTTTACTTTAGTAAAAAGTACCCAAATATATGTCCCAGACCCCGGAAAATGTGCGCAAACTCTTCATTAGTCACAACTTCCGTACGCTGGCCTACCCCCAAGCCTAAGGGCTAAGCCTAAACTTGTTGTTTGCAGGGTAGTTATAGCAATTTTTAAAGGTCGGATGCTTGGGGGGGGGAGGTATTCGCTACTAGCGCCGAGATTTCTATTTACTATTTGTTAAGTATTTGCTTCTGTCGCATTGAAATCAATAATAAAAAATATCAAAAAACTTTGACACTTTGACCTAAAATCCACTTATTTTATACTCTACATACGACCCGGGGTTTTACTTAATCTCTCTGTTGACCTTTTAGAGTTCTGACTAGGGTTGGGCTAAATACCGGTATTAATACCGGTAACCGGTATTTTCGGTATTTTGCTACCAAATGCTTAAAAGGGAGCGTTAAAGGGGGGGGTGGAAGCCATTTAGGTTTGAAAAGGTGGCTTCCATGGCGCAGTGCGTCAGCGTTTGTGTTTTTTTTTGGCCCAAAATGGTGTTGTTTTGGTGTTGCAGGTTCAATCCCACAAGTTGGCATACTATTTTTTTGGCATGTTTAGCCAATTTAGAGATAATTTGGGTCGCTGATTCCGAATCTGGCGTCAAAATAGACTGATTACCTCTAAACTGGCCAAACAAGCCAAAAAAATTAGTGTGCAATCACGTGTGATTGAACCTGCAACACCAAAACAACACCATTTTGGTCCAACAACGAAACGCTTACGCACTGTGCCATGGAAGCCACTTTTTCAACCCTAAATGGCTTTCTGTCTCCCCCTCCCCTTCAAAAAGGTACCAAGGCATAAAAGTGAAAAAAAAGGGAATTTTTTTATTTTTTCGTACGTTACATTATTCGTGCATACTATTCGCATAATATCGTATACTATTCGCGTATACGCATACATATCGTACGAAAAACTCAAATTTCTGAATTTTTTGAAAATTTTTCACTAATTTTTCACTTCAAAAAAGGTATTAATCAATTTTAAAATACCGACTTTTCACATCCGCTCTTTTTTTAATGAAGTATCGGTATTAATACCGGATTAATACTGGTATTAGTACCATTGGCCAACTCTAGTTTTGACCCAGGCACGGAAAAACCAATAATGTGTTACTTTAAAAAGCAAGAAATACATGTTTGAGTCTTAGTACACGCCAAAAACAGCAGGATGACTAAAGGGAAATTCCCACGATATTAGAGTGATGTTCACCAATTCAATTTTTTATAATCATTAACTTATGTATGGATTTTTCAACCTGATTTTTAACAAAGCCATACATGAAGTTAAATTATGGACCTTGTTTTGTTAGAAACTAAGTTGTTATTTATATGAAAACATAAAAGTAACCTGTAATAGGCTCTAGACTGAAAGCTGCGGTAGCGTTTAAAAGGCTGGTATTGGTCAAATCTGTTGTACCTGAAATAGTTTAGTTTTCGCTTGGATCGGCTTATTATTTTCAAATCCATAGCACTGACACATGTCCAAAAATGTTTAAGTTACAAGCTTAAAAAGCTCGTGAAAAAAATCTCAAGCTGAAACAAAAAATTTTAAGCTTCATATAGTAATGCTTTGAGGTTGACTATTTTATAAAATTTAATCAAATGTATTCTCACCAGCTGTCATCATACTGAAATTAATCAGTTATCAATAAAAAAATCGTTTAAATATGCTACCAATATCTGTAGAAGCGGAACTTCCACTTGTCGTCATGACTGGAAAAAAAGTAGGGCCAATTGGGCTTATAAATAGGTCTTCGTCGAGCTGTGAATTCAGGCACAGTTTTTGGCTTGAATTCTGGCACAGAGTAGACTCTGGACAGCTAAAGTCAACTTTTATTTTCATAAAAAGATAAAAAAGCAAATGCCAACATAATTAGGCACTGGATTCTTGTCTACCAGATCCGGATGTATAATTGCGGCCGAGCGAGCCTTCATAATTTGGTATTCAAAACTCATGGTTGTTTAGCAAAAAGGTCCAAAGCATCCACAAATGAGTAGTTAGCAATCCGTGAAGTAGTATTGATCCACTTAAAATACGCAACAGGTGTGTTTTATGGAAAAATGAACAGCCAACAAGACAAAGGGTTAAAGCGTGGGTGTAAAAGCAAAGTAAAACAAAAAAATGTTCCACATTGTTTGCTCCTACTTGTGCGACAGTTTTAACCAAACACGATCCTGGTACTTTTTGAACATTTTACGCTTAAAAAAATATCCTGATATACTAAAACAAAATACAAAATACTCCTGTGGAGAATCAGCCCCCATTTTTTTTAAAAACATCAACAGGGGGACCAAGGCATATTTTTGAGAAAAAAACAGGGGAACCAAGGCAAAAATATTTTTCACTTTAACTAAATTTGCGTACGGGATTTCGCTTGCCTGCTGTAGATTTTTTAATATTACCAATTCAATTTGTCTGAAACTCATGAAATTTTACCCTAAAATTTTAAATTGATTGAGGGTAATTAAAAAATTTTTATCTTTGTTGTTCCTTTTCTAATTATGTTTTTGCTCTTTTTTAGCTTTTTCACACCAGAACGGTTAAAAAGTATCTTTTTGTGATATCTACGAAAGAGCATGCTTTTTGGGTTTTTCTTACTTCACAAAGAAACAAACAGACAGCAATATGCCTAGAGGCAGTGTGATTACAATCACTCAGCACTAGGTGACGCAACCAGTCAAAGAAACACCGAAAAGTAAATTATGGAGCGAAAACATGTCTTTTTGAACACATGGTCCAAATTGTATTCATTGCTGTACTGCTAGTGTATTGCTAGTGACCTATTTCCAAGTAAGATGACCATCTGGTAAGATTTGTTGAATATTTTCAATATTATAATATCATGTATGATATAATTAATGATATAATTGAACCGCAAAAAAATTCAATTTTTAAATAGTCAATCTCTATTGAAAGGTGAGTTCGCAGCACTTGACAACCTCCTACTTTCCCCAGTCAAATCAGCTTGAAGGACCAAGGCATTTTTTGGAAAATTTTTTACTGCAATATTTTTTCACCTCAAATCTCAAAAATACATTTTTTGATCATTTTTTACAAAGTTCAAGTAAAGGGGGAGGGGATGGGATCAGATTCAATTTTACCCGTCGGAATTTTTTAGGGAACTTTTTTGGAACTTGATTTTAGCAGGTGAAGCAGATGTGAAAAATATTAGTTAAAAAAGTGATCACAAAGTTTTTCAAATTGCATAGTCACTGTCAAATTTCCAATTTTAAATTTCGCTCAAGACAATGAAAATTTAATTTTCAAATTTTAATATTTACTGTCTTGAGCGGAATTTAAAATTCGACAGTGACTTTGGAATTTAAAAAGCGTTTTTCAAAGATTTGTTCGAATTAAAGAAAAAAAATGTATTAAAAATCTACTATAAATAGTTTTTCGGAACCTCCTTCATGATAAACACCATATTCATCGTAAGATTTTGTTCCATCCTGAACTTCTGGGTCTTTAATTAGGATCAAAGTGTCCTCAAATCAGGGGTTTATTTTGCCTCGTTACTCCGCTCTTGGTTTTTTTTGTTATTTTTCGGCTTTCGGCTCAGACAAGGGTATTCCAGCATATGTTAAGACGGACTGAAACATATCTTAGACATATCTTAGAATCGTTTTTGAGCCCGTCCTAACATGGCTTATCCTTGCAGAAGCCTAAAATCTAAAAAAACGAAATAAGGCGAAAAACCCCTTGCCTTCTTGTAATTCTTTTACTCTTCAAACGATTTTAGTAATAAATTATTTTGTATTGGCTTTTTGAATGTTCAACGTTTGAAAAATCGAAACTGCTGAAATCATGAAAACAAATAATTTACTCAAAATATATTTTTGGAAATTCTCGGAAATTTTATTGTTTCTATTTAATGAAATTTTTCGTAGCATGGCATTGTTCTTCCATGTAAACAATGTTACCATTAAGAAAGCGACAGACTTTGACGAAGAATTTCAAAATGGCTTTCCTTCTCCAAATAGCGATGATATAGTTCAGCAAAGAAGTGATGTTTCTGAGGTAAATAGACTTTCCGACACTAGTATGGAATACCACCTCTCTTGGAAATTTTCCCGGTTATTACGGGTTATCCGCACCACCTTAATTTTTTCATGAAAAACAACAGGGGGACCAAGCTGTTTTTTCATGATAAAATGAAGGTGGTGCGGATAACCCGTAAGAACCATTTTCCCTTTTAAAACTTGAGTAAACAGTACCCAAATATATGTTCCAGACCCCGGAAAAGTGCTCAAGATATTTATTAGTCACAACTTCCGTACGCTGGCCTACCCCCAAGCCCAAGGGCTAATCCTAAAATTTGTTGTTTCAAAGAGTAGGTCATGTTTGGGGGGGGGGTATTCTACACTAGTGCCGACTTTCCTTACATTGTATTACAGAAAAAAATTTCAGGACATCACCTTATGGCCATTCTCCAGAATTAATCAGTTTGCTCGTCGATTTTATCCATCATACGTTAATAATTCAGAAGTAGAAAACTTGCAAATATTTAACCATTTCTTAATAGGTTTGATGTTTTACTTACAAGGGAACCTAACAAACTTGTTTTTCACTCGCAAATTAGAGTTCGGTCTCATTTGATAGCCAGCACGCGACTTTAAATCAAATCTGTTGAGATCTTTGGCCTATAGCCCAAAAGGTGGGATGAGAAGGCCAGTAAAGTATTGAAGGGGCTTTATATATGCATCGCCTAGGTCACAGGTTCGAATACCACTGGGTGCACGCGAATTTTTTTACTTCAATTCTTAAAGTTTACCCTTTGCTAATAAACTTTTTAAATAGCTAATAGCCTGAATATCATTTAGAAACCAAACTTGTAAATAAAAGTCGGTAAAAACAGGTGCGCACCCAGCGGTATTCAAACCTGTGACCCAGGTAATGCGTGTATGAAACCCCCTTTTCAAATTAAAAATGCCTGGGTCCCCTGTGGTTTTTCAATACAGTCAACTCTCGATACAGTGTACCCTAGATATAGTGTAACCCTCGATATAGTGTATATTTTTCCGATCCCGCGAGCTACACTGTATCGAGAGTGGACTGTACTTTTCTGGCTTTCTCATCCCAATTTTTTGGCATATGGGCCCCAGATCTCGACAGATTAGATTTAAAGTCGCATACTGGCTATCAAATGAGACCAAACTCCATTCTACGAGTGAAAAACAAGTTCGTGAGGTTCCCTTGTTAGACAGGATTTAGCTTTAGGTATAAAAAACTCGAATTTTGTTTTGTTCACCTCGTATGTTTTTCGAACAAATATTTTTTCCTTTACAAAATTAAATAAATGGCACTTCATATTGTTTGAAATACTGCAAAAGAACACAAACACAAAATTTCAACAGCTGATTTGTATGAAAAAGGTGAAAACAGGTTGTGGTTAAATAACCGTCTCAGACTGACTCTCTGCTTTTTCTTTATTTTCCATTTATCAATCGACTTCCTTATAAAAAGAGTTTCCTTATCATATATGAAAATAATATGCCGTATTTTTGCACATTAATTTATTTTGCTTTCTTGTTATGTGCTAAGCTAGCAAGTGCAGCCAAAGTCATTACAGGTTCTAAGCCTAATATAATACTCATACTAGCAGATGATCTGGGCTTCGCAGACGTCGATTGGCATGGTTTGATTTTGAGATATGTGCCATTTGGGCCGTCCCTAGCCAAGCCTACCATATTTTCTCTCATAAACCGACATGTCTGTTAATTTTTAAATCCTTCACAAATCGTGAAAATTTTGGGTCGTTCTCGAGATTTTTAATTGAAGGTCCAAAATCGAAAAATCGAAATCGGTAGGGCTCGTGGAATCTAAAAAAACGCAATAAACAGCGATGTAAATTTTTTTCTCTGGGCTGAGATACGGACCCTCAAACTAGGGGTGTCGGTTTATTAGAGAATGTCGGTATATTGGAGAAAATACGGTAATTTTTTTCCTCGTAAAATTTCAGTCAGTGTCTTAAAAAGCCCCACCTTCTGATATGGCCTCCTTTCACCCAGTTATAATTATTACGATTGTTTAGTTTTAATTTTACAGACAAAAATCTGCACACTCCCTATCTCAGAGATTTAGCCTTTAGTGAGCATTCCACTTACTTGGCCAACTCGTATGTCAACCAATTGTGCACACCGTAGGTCTTTTTTATAGTCTTAAAATTGTTTGAAAAACGAATTTTAAGTACACGTTCAGCCTTAATGACTGGTCTTTATCCTTTTCGCACAGGAACCCAGGTATTTTCGCATAAAAAATTAATAAAGAAAGTAATCAAATAGAATGGTGTATTTTTGCAAGCCGAGCCAGGAGGAGTTCCTTTAGACTACCCTTTCTTTCCACAGGACCTCAAAAGCTTGGCTACCGCAACTATATGGTTGGTAAATGGCATTTGGGCTACTGCCAAAAAGAGTTTCTGCCCACTGTTCGTGGTGGATTCGACTCATTCTATGGATATTACGGGCCGCAGCAAGGATATTTCAACCATAGTGCTGGTAGGGATATCTTTAAAGAACCATATCCGTTGCCGACAGCGAGAATTTCCCACGTTTCAATGCGCGCGGGACACCTCTTAAATTGCAATGATGGTGATGGGGTTCACTCGGGCTTTTACGTAATTAAATCATCAAAAGTGCAAATCAGGCATTGGAAATCGAACCCACTAGCAATTTAGACCGGTCGACGCGTTTTAGCAATTCACTAACAAGTAACTTGTTTGCTTTTTGCTATTTTACTCTAATGAACTTCATTTCAAAAACAATAACAAATCTTGAAATTTATAAAAAAAATACTGCAGATTTGTTTGACCGCAACAATGGCATCATGATGCGAGGTCTAGATTTGTTTCGTGAACACGACGGAGTCAGTGTGCCTGATTTCAGCAAAAATGGCATTTATTCCACTGTTTGTCCACTTAAAATGCAAATACACTAGATACATTGAAGTTTAGCACTTGTTCACAGAAGAAGCCATGCAAACTATTTCCACTCACCAGCAAAGTTACAAACCAAACCCTTTCTTTCTGTACCTAGCTTTCCAGTCTGTTCATTCTCCACTACAAGCTCCAGCCTACTACAGAAACAAGTGCTTAGCTCTGTTTCACAACCCTAAAAGACTCACTTATTGTGGTAATACATTGGTTTTATATTAGAATTTTTTGAGAATACAGTAGAGTCTCGGTATAGTGCGACTCCTTTATTGTGCGAGCCTAGATACAGTGCCATCGAGAATATGATTTGGTGGCCGGCAAGGAAACTCGGAAAGCTTCGCCATTAATAAAGTGCGACTTTGGCCAAAATTCTTTTCCGAAAACACAAAAATTTGATTTTTAAAAGTTTTTAGATCAATATTTTTAGTTAAAAAAGTATATTGTTTTCACGTTAAAAACTGTTTTTAAAACTATTATTTAATTGTCAAATACAAAAAAAGTAAGACACAGCAGCTATTAACTAGCTATTTCAACATTTGTGTTTGTTTTTGTTCGAAAAGGTCGGCCCTATCCTTCAATGGGTACCGATTTTGAGCTTGGTCCTTGTGGTGCCGTTTTTTGGGGCAGGAGTAAGATGCGGCAAATCACATTGCGACAAATCAAATTGCGACAATTCAAATTGCGGCAAAATGAAATTGCGGCAAAATCAAATTGCGACAATTCAAATTGCGGCAAAATCAAATTGCGGCATAAGTGGGAGGGTCACATTGGGCTGCTATTTGGGTTGATCGTTATTTTAGGTGTTGTATACATGGTTAGCTATGTTCTAATGTTGAATTTAGTAGATTTAGTAGGGCAATTATGGTGCTGGTCAAGATTCGACACTTTTGCTGTCAAACAGCACATTATGCTGTTCGATTATTTGCTGATTTTTGTACAGCTAGTCAATTTTTGGTTTCTAGCAAAATCTCATCTCACAAACAAGCCTGTTTAGACGGCAGCTTATTGAGACCACTTAGTGGTGGCAGATTAAGCATTACTTGAAAGTTTCAAATTTGATTACTGCAATTTAAATTGTCGCAATATGATTTGCCGCAATTTGATTTTGCCGCAATTTGAATTGTCTCAATTTGATTTTGCCGCAATTTGAATTGTCGCAATTTAAATTGTCGGAATTTCATTTTGCCGCAATTTGAATTGTCGCAATCTGATTTGCCGCAATCTGATTTTGCCGCAATTTGATTTGTCGCAATGTGATTTGCCGCATCTTACTCCTGCCCGTTTTTTGCTTGATTTTCGCACAAAATATTTTTTATTCTGAATACAGTCAACTCTCGATATAAGCACACCCCCTCTAGTTCGTTCCCGCCTAGGGTCCGACACTTTTTTTTAACCCGATTTTCGAAGTCTTTTGCAAAACCTGATTCGTCAGTCTGATCAGAAAAATCGTACAGATTCTGATTCCACCAATCAGTTCTCGAGATAGCCACAAGTTTGCCGAAAAGACCCGCGGCTCTCGATATAAGCACACCTTTTTTAAAAAATAGGTAAAATTAGGCACACCTAATTTTAAAAAAGAGAGCCGCGGGTCTTTTCGGCAAACTTGTGGCTATCTCGAAAACTGATTGGTGGAATCAGAATCTGTACGATTTTTCTGATCAGACTGACGAATCAGGTTTGGCAAAAGACTTCGAAAATCGGGTTAAAAAAATGTCGGACCATAGGCGGGAACGAACTAGAGGGGTGTGCTTATATCGAGAGTTGACTATATTTGGATATGCTTATTCAGAAATGCAAAAATGGTCCCGAAGCAGCCTGTTGAAGTTAAAGATCTCATTGATTTTGAATCGATTTTGCTAGATTTCAAGGAAAAATTAAGCAAAAAAAACGACAGGGGGGGGGCAAAAGAAGAATAGGGCAAAAGGTCTATGTTCGGTATAGTCAGACCCTGGATATATTTCGGGTTTTAGCCGGTCCCGAGATGTTGCACTATATCGAGACTCAACTGTAGTAAAACCTAATTAATCCGTAAAACTATGACGACAGCAGTGCTCTTTTAGGACTTTGCCGAAAATCTTTATTCAAAAATAACTTTTTTGAGCTTAGGATTATTAACATTAACATTAGCTTGTTTAGCAATTCTGACAGCCATGGATGAAGCGATTGGCCGTGTTGTGGAGCATTTAAAACGCTTAAAAATTTACCGAAATACGATTATTATCTTCAGCAGTGATGTTATTTACTAATAAAAGTCCCAAAAGCACGATTTTAATAAATTACTTTTGCAGAATGGAGGTGACGCCATGTAAGTTTAATGTCTGAGCTTTTCAGCACTGAGAAATCTGATTAAGGTATGGAGCATCCAACTACCCTTTAAGAGGACAAAAAAATACTCTGTGGGAGGGTGGCACAAAAACTAACACCTTTGTGCATTTTCCTAGACTTATAACAAAATTTTCGTAAGTATTTCTTATATTTAAAATTTTTGTACAATAAAAAATTTAGTTATCGATATGAGTAAGATTTTTTCCACACATTTTAAAACAAAAAAATATTTTTTCTAGTCTTTTTCACGTGGTAGATTGGTATTCTACTATTCTTTCAATGGCTGGTCTAGATGTGCAAAGCTATGGTATATATTTTCAATTATTTAAATTTAAATCAAATTATTTTATAATTTTATTATTATTTCATTATTTTGTTGACAAAGACTTATTACTAGGGACCCGATTTATATGTTTTTGCATATTTTTTTGCGGATATGCTTTGGACTAAATACAACTTTAAAACGCTTTTTAGCTTAGTTTCGAGCGCTTTTATGGCGTTTTTCACAGCATATTTTGGCATATTTTGCATTTTTACTAACTAAACTGCTGGAGGATGAACTTATTTCTAATACCATTTTTTCTAATAAAGACGACACCCCATACTTTAAGGGCCTATTCTGAGGAGTTTTTTCGGCGCTCTCCAGTAATAAATAATAAAAAACCAAATATAATATTGGGTTGGAACATAATTATGCGCAGTTTTCTACGAGACATTTTACATGACTTTTTGGCTAGACTTTACTTGGTCCCCCCACGGCTGACCTACTTTCGAGGTGAATTTTTAAAAACCGATTGCATATTCGTGTTTCTCGACCCGGACTTTTACGGAAATGATCATCAGATTTTGTGAAAGTGAAAAAAATTTTTGGGATTTGCCTTGGTCCCCCAAGGTAAAATTCTAGAAAATTTGAAAAAAAAAATTTCAAATTGGCGCCTTTTGACTTTTAAAGGATTAAGGGCTCTATTGGGAGGGGAAGGGAATAAAAGGGGCCACTTATCACACATGGCCCCTAACAAGAAGATGTTGAACATAGTTTTGAATACTGGGCCTACCGCATAAATAAACTCTGGTATGCATGCTTTTTCATGCATCCAGAGTCACTTTCAAGTGATTTGTGTCTAAGGTATGTGGGTGTGCGCATCTCACCTCCAAGCCCCCAAGCCCCCTGCGCCCCCGAAGGGGGTGCAGGGGACTTGAGAGTTAGAGATGCGCGCACTCACTTACCTTAGACATGATTCCGAGAAGTAGTCTTGATCAAAAAATGCGTATAGAGTCTCTTTTTGCCACGGCCCAGTTGAAAAACATGGTGAGGCAGTCGAAGAATACATAAATTTACTTTTCTATTGTTCTGCCATAAAAGTGGCCCCCTTTATTCCCTTCCCCTCCCAATACAGCCCTTAATCCCTTTAAAATTCAAAAGGCGCCAATTTGAAAAATATTTTTTTTTCAAATTTTTCTAGAATTTTACCTTGGGGGACTAAGGCAAATCCCAAAATTTTTTTTTCACTTTCACAGAATCTGATGATCATTTCCCGTAAAAATCCGGGTCGAGAAACACGAATATGCAATCGGTTTTCAAAAATTCACCTCGAAAGTGGGTCAGCCGTGGGGGGGGGGCCAAGTAAAGTCTAGCCAATAAATTTTCGTCTTCGTCTGAAAAACACATTTTTACAAGTTTTGACAGAGTAAAAAGTTTCGTGGCGTTACACTTTCAACTTAACCAGGGAGCCTAATGAAAAATTCAGAAAAAGGACAATTGGGTAAAAAAGGACATTTTGACTATTTTCGAAGGAGAAGGGTCATTTTATCCAGTGCTTGTTGCCGTTTTGAAGCGAAAAAGAAACATTTTGACTAAATTTTCAAAAATAAAAAGAGATTTTGGGTTCCAAAAAAAAGACAAATCTTTTTAAAAATGACGATTGGGAGCCCTGAACTTAACACTTAAAAGTAATATTTTAAAATAAATATAAGTTTTGTCTTTTATTAAATGCACTGTAAGACTATTTTTCTCCCGTTTCAGTGATTTAAATGGAAAAATGATAAAATCTCGATTCTTTTTCAATGTAATCATTTTACGGCACTTCTTTAGTTTCCCCCATAATCGGGTTTTTTAAAAAGTAACCTAAAATCACCCCCTGAACTCATTTTTTCCGCCCAACAAGGTACGAGAAGCATTTCTAAACACTTTCTGAATAAAAAAAGTTGAATTTCATCAAAAAAATTTGTCACCCACCCTTGGGGTAGATGGTCTTTTTAAGGTATTTTTGACCAAATTTTAACCCTTTTAAGCAAAATCTGAATAAAAATGCTAGACTTCGAACAGGTTTTTACTTTCTGTGGCTTACCGCATAAAGAGACTTTGATATGCAAATGCTTTTATGCATCCAGAGTCATTTTCGAGTGATTTGTGTCTCAGGTATGTATGTGTGCGCATCTCAACCCCAAGTAACCAAGTCCCCTGCGCCCCCGAAGGGACCGCAGGGGGCTCGTTTGGTTAGAGATGCGCACACACACATACCTGAGATATAATTCCGAGCAATACTCTTCATCAAAAGTGCATTTAGAGACTAATTTTGCCCAGCTCCAGCAAGAAAAATGTGATAAATCACGCAAAAATGACCCTGAAATACCCGAAAATACCATCTACCGCCAAGGGGCGGGTGACAAATTTTTTAGAAAAAATTTAATTTTTCTTATTCAGAAAGTGTGTATAAATGCTTCTCGTATCTTGTTGTGCAGAAAAAATGAGTTCAAGGGGTGATTTTGGGTCACTTTTTGAAAAATCCGAGTATGTCAGGACTAAAGAAGTACCTTTTACTTACAGACCTCTTAATAGCCAATTTTTATATTAACTGTTGAACTAATGATTTTATAGTATCAAAATAAAAAAAGGATCGAAATTAGAATCGTATCCCAGGGTGAATTATCTATTTGTTGTAAAATCTAAAATCTTTTTACAACAATAAACGCTGAAAAGTATGTTTTTATCTGTAAAACAGCCTAATCAGCATATAAAACGTTTTTACGCTTAAATTTTTAGGGCATATTTTGTCAAGTTTTCAGCATATTTTTCAATTTTTAGGGCATATTTTGTCAAGTTTTCAGCATATTTTTCAATTTTAGGGCATATTTCGATGTTTTTAGGGTATATTTCATGCGCATATTTCTCATTTTAAAGAGCATATAAATCCGGTCCCTACTAATTACAAACTAAACAATACTAATTTATGATTAAATTATTCTTTTATTTATCCTAAGCACGGAAGTCCCGGAATTTCTCGATATCGTTTTGCATCTGTAGTATACATAAAATGTTAGTGGACATGTACAACCTCGCACTGACAAATGAGCCAGGAAACCGGGCTAAGTTCTGAGTTAATCCAAAATTACAAAAATATTCGAATGCATAGTTCAGCAAAATTATCAAAAATTTCCATAGCCTTGTAGATTTTTAACACTTTTTCCATTTTTTTTCTATATTTAAGCATATACGTCGGTTTCCTGGCACTAAAAGGATATTAGGTTGGTACCTGTTCACAGTTTGTCCGAAAAGTCTTTAGGGGAAGTTGCCCAATCGTTTTTCGGCCAACTCGGTTTTGGGAATTCGTCTTTTTCGACCGGCCTTGGCGCCGATCCTTTGTTTCAGTTAATCGTGTTTTGGAGAAACCTATATTTCACACAATCGGACTTTGGCCAATATAATGCTGGGCTAATCGAGTTTTGACCAAGTCCTGACTGGCTTGAGTATAACATTGGCTATAACTCGATTTACTCACGTATTATATTGGCCAAAGTTCGATTAGGTTAGGGTTGTGAATTTAAATTAGGGTTGTGAAACGAGCATATACTTTTGGCCGACTGACCCCTCATTCGAAAAGTGTATTGTGAAATCATACAGCATAGTGTTGGGACAACCTTGATCTCAAACAAATAAACTAAATTTTTTTTCAAGGCGATGGCATAAACCAGTGGCCAATGATTATAAACAACGGGAAACAAGTTTTAAGACGAAATCAATTCATCTACAATGTCAACACTCCTCTGTCTGCTATTCGCAAATATGACTTTAAGCTCATCTACGAGACCAAAACCCCACTACTTATGAACTCTCAAGCCGGTCGAGCGCGCCTGTTTAATTTGGCTAAAGATCCGTATGAAAGCCAAGATATAAACAGACAACACCCAGCATTAGTGAGACAGCTGATAGATCGGTTACAGCAATACCATAGAATAGCCAGAAAAACAGCACGGTCACCCATAGACAAAAGAGGAAATCCAGCCTATTTAAATGGAGCCTTTTCAAGCTATTGGTGTTAACTGTACTATTTATGTTTTGTATATTTTACAAGTTTACGGTCAAACCTCGATTTAACTATATTGTTCAACTATATTCTCTTAATGCCAACACTGACAACGATAACGAATTTTTTTCTAAATTAGACAAATTTCGCATTTTCAGTCAAGAAAACGTGTGAGAAATATTGTTATGTACCAAAAGTTTGTCCAATTCGGAAGGAAACCTTTTGTTGTCGTGGGATGTCTTATAAAAGGGTCATCATTGTCGTTGGTGTAAAATCGCTTTTACGAAAAAATTGTTTTAACACCAACGACAGCGTTTATAAAAAAGAGCCATATTTTGGGCATTGTTGAATCGAGTTTGGACTGTAATACATTTATTTACAAATTGAATGTTGAATAAAGTACATATTCCAACTACATAAAAAAAGTTTTCATGAGAAATTATTACAGTCGAGTTCCGATACAACAACACCCCCAATATAGCGATATTTTTTCAAATTTGGTTGGCCGGTAGAAAAATTAGTCAAAATTCACCCTCGATATAGCGACATTCCTCGCTAATCACAGACAAAGAAAATTACCCTTGATAGAACGACATGACACAATTTTTATTAACTAAAATTTTCAAAAGCTTAATTTTGAAGATAATCTTCACGAGTTCATTCAGAGATAATATTTTTTTCAATAACACTTATCTGTTTTTTACTTTCGGTAACAAAAAAGTATTTTTTTCGAAAAAATCAAATTATTAGCTTAAACCAGGGCTTCCATCTCAAAATTGATTTAAAAAAGACATTTGGGCCAAAAAGAGGAAGTTTTGACAATTTTTTAAGAAAAAGGTGCATTTATCTAGTGCTTATTGCCATTTCTAAGCAAAAAAAAGATTTTGACTGAAATTTCGAAGAAAAAAATCGGGATTTCAAAAAAAGGACGAATCTTTTAAAAAAGGACATATGGTAGCCTTGGTTTAAACAAGGGCTTCCCATCGTACTTATTAATAAGTTCGTTTACTTATTTCGGGACCCAAGATCTTATATTTTTTAAATGTACTTATCAATAAATACTTATCTATAAATACGAAAAAATCCAACGACAACGCCAACGACAACGAAAATTTTTCTTCCAAATTAGACAAATGTTGCATTTTAAGTCAGAATTTTAAGGATTATCTATACTCTCCACACGTTTTCCCTTGAAATCTCGTCTAAGAATGCGAAATTTGTCCAATTTTGAATGAAAAATTTCGTTGTCCTTTGCGTCGTCGTTGTCGCTGGCGTTGTCGTTGGATTTTTGATAAATAGGTCGTCGTTGTCGTCGTCGTTGGCGAAAAAAAGGGTTTTATAAAAAAATATTCCAACGAAAATGACGACGACAACGACAACGTTTATAAATGAGCCATTACAGATTCTTCACCGCATCGAAGGGAGTACAAGTCCGTCTGCTTGATATGAAAGATATGCCTGGGGAGGATTCTCTGCTCGTTGCAAACTTCATCGTACAAGTTCTGGAGAAGCACGGTCTCAAATGGGAAAATCTCGTATCGTTCTCTGCCGACAATGCTCCCGTTAACTTTGTAGGACCGCTTTACCAAGGACCGAACAACATCTTCAAGAAGCTGAAACAGAACAAGAAGAACTTGATGGCGTTTCATAACCGAGTAGCTGCCAGGAATGGAGGAAGAGGAACAAAATCGAAAACTTGTGGTTTTCATGTCGAGACAAAAAATGTTTATCATTTGATTTGTTAACTGTTTTTACAGATTTTGACTATTTTTGTCCAATTTTTTGATTCTTTTTTATGAATTTGAATAATGTCAGTTATTTATCAGAACTTTTTATACCATTGGATAGCTTAGACTTTTCGCTATCAAATAAGGGAGATATTCGCGCAATTTTATTGGAAGAACAAAAAGTTTGGTCGAAAAGAAGTTCAAATTTACGTTTGGCAGAGTCCACCTGTCAACTTCAAATAACTTTTTCTCTGGAATATTCTGAGCAAATTTTTTGTCTGACCATAATGTAGCATTTTTCTCCGACTTTCTTTTAGTGTATTTAGTTGTTTATTTGCTGTCGATTTTTAAATTAACCAGGTGGTTTATGAAAATTTCGGTTTAGGTTAATTTTGCCATGTACCCTAAGCACTCAGGGCTGGATGCCATAAATGGTTCTGTCAACACTCACTTCGCACCAAAATGATCCTCAGCAGTTGGCACGTTTATTGCAATCTTAACCTCGGTTGATGCGCCCGACTGGACTGTGCTAGATCCTTAGAGAATGTCCAAATTGAGTATTCAGGTGGGGGTTGAATCCAACTAGACTTTGGTAAGTTACTCAGAAATTCTCTAGTCAATTGTCAATTTTTGTGCTTTTTTACTTTCAAAGCCTATTTGAATGAATTTTGGGAAATTTTAAACAAAATTTTCTCTTCACAAAATTTGGGGTTTTGTAACCACTTGGTCACCACTTGATATTTCTATCCGCGGATTTTATCCGTATCCGCTGATTTTATCCGTTGATTGTTACTACCACCCCTGAGGTACTTAATAGGGTATCACGCGGGCGGGTAATTTGGGTCAACCCGGTTCTCGGGTACCCGGGTAGTGTTTGATCCGGGCGGGTAGTCGCCCTGTTCACGGGTATTGAAGGGGGGAGTGGTGGGGGTGCAAATCATAATGCGAATATTTTGAACTCTCAGGTTCATATCCCCCTGGGTGCACACCCTTTTTTATATTCTTTAATTTACAAGTTTGTAGTCAAAATGATCCTCACACTCTTGGCTATACAACAAATTCATCAGATCATGATTTAAAGTTAAAACTAGGATTCAAAAAACCTTCAACCATGTCCACTCCCATGCCATTTATCTCGGGCTACCCCAGAACTTTTTGGTATTATTTTGGGAGTGACGTTTTTTGAAATTTCATTTACATAATCATTTACGGCCTTCATTTAGAATGTAGCTCTGTTTCCTGGCGTCATTTTCAGTATATGGTTGAGAATTATTATGTAAATTAAAGTTTCAAAAAATGTCTCTTACAAAAGAATACCGAAATCCTGCCGCTCAAAAGTACTCATTTCTTCTCTGGTCTAACCTTTTCTAGCCGCAGACCCGGCTGTACGGTCCGAGTTATTTTGCTCAAAAGCCCGGGTATACGGGTATCCGAACCGGTCGGGTACTCGCTCGCGTGCTACCCTAGTACTTATCTTAAAAAATAATTTTTATTACCTTGCTGCTACAAACAAATTATAACAGTATTAGCTGAAAATTTCAAAAAATAACCGCACATATGTTATTGGACGAGTATTAAATGTGCTTTCTTTTGGCTGGAAAGTTCCTTCTTTTTTTCTTTTAGTCACAACAGCAAGTATATTAGCAATTTTTTTTCAAAGTGATAACACAATTATGTAGCCCTGCTCTTCTAGTTTCTAACGGCGTATGGTTTGTTGCAACATCTTTGCAAAAACTAATAGAGACGCTTCGAAATATGAAGCAACTCGGAAAATTATTTCATTCCAACTTTTACCTTTTTATGCTCAATTTAAAAAGACGTTGCGACAAACGATACGCTGTTAGACACCAGAAGAGCAGGGCTACATGATGTTGTTATAACTTAAAAATTGCTAATATACTTGCTGCCTTGAATAAAAAAAGAAGGCCCTGTTCAGCCAAAAGAAGGAAGATTTAAGATTTATCCATATGTTATACAGTCGAGTCCCGCTAACCCGGCACCCCAAAAAGTTCGTTCCCGCCTTGGGTCCGACACTTTTTTTAACCCAATTTTCGAAGTATTTTTTCAATTGTATTTTTACAGTCTGATAGCAAATATCGTGAGGATTCCGATCTTGCCGATCGTTTTTCAAAAACCTAATATTTTTGGCTCTAAAAGACCAAAACCCCGCTAACCCGGCACCATATTTTTAAAAAGGGTACACTGTCTTTCTTCCTACAATATGCAGCCTCGAAACCGTTTTTAGTAGCCAGATGGAGGTGCCCAGGTGGTGGTACCCATGTGGTGTTACCCAGGTAGTGGTATCCAGGTAGTGTTACGGCCGGAGTACGGTATAAGAACTCTTCCCAAAAATCGGATTCAACCACTTTTTCGTGTGCTTTAGCATCTTTAACGTACAGAAAACATACTCTTGATAATAAATGCATTTAGAGACTCTTTTTTGCCCAGCTCCAGTGACGAAAACAGGGTAGGATACCCTGAAACCCATGGTTTACCGTGGTCCCCCAAGGCGAAAAGTCAAAATTTTCAAAAAATATCTTTTTCCGGAAATGGTTTCCGCCACCTAAAAACATGTTTTCTGGGCTTGAGTTCAGAATTATTTAAAATAGTGTTTAAACGACTCCTAAGTAATATTTATATGCTTAAAACGATAAGAAAGTCAATTTCTAACATATTTCCACACAAAAAATGGTATTTTTGGAAACATTTTTTTGGCGGTAGGACAAAACCGCAAAAAGTGCGGTTTTGTCCTACCACCTTTTTTTTGACTTTTTGCCTTGGGGGACCAAGGCAAATTTCCTTGTATTAAGGTATTCTACCCCGTTTTGGTCACTGGAGCTGGGCAAAAAGAGTCTCTTTATGCATTTTTAATCAAGAGTCTTGCTCGGAATTATGTCTAAGGTAAGTGAGTGCGCGCATCTCTAACCAACCAGAGTGCATATGTCTTGCTCGGAATTATGTCTAAGGTAAGTGAGTGCTCGGAATTATGTCTAAGGTAAGTGAGTGCGCGCATCTCTAACCAACCAGAGTGCATATGTCTTGCTCGGAATTATGTCTAAGGTAAGTGAGTGCATATGTGTTATACAGTCGAGCCATATTGGTCACTGGAGCTGGGCAAAAAGAGTCTCTTTATGCATTTTTAATCAAGAGTCTTGCTCGGAATTATGTCTAAGGTAAGTGAGTGCGCGCATCTCTAACCAACCAAGCCCCCTGCGCCCCCTTCGGGGCCGCAGGGGGCTTGGTTGCTTGGGGTTGAGATGCGCACACCCACATACCTTAGGCACAAATCACTCGAAAGTGACTCTGGATGCATAAAAGTGTATGCATACCAGAGTTTCTTTATGCGGTAGGCCCCAGTCAACAAAACTATGTTCAAATTCCATCTTTTTGTGGTATCCAGGTACCCTTTCAGGTTGGATTGCCTTGGGGGACCAAGGCAAAAAGTCGAATTTCTGTCAAAAAATTTTTTTCTAAAAATCTATTTTTCTGTTGAAAAATGTCAGAAAATAACGTTTTAAGCATATAAAAATTACTTAGGAGTCATTTAAACACTATTTTTATATAAGTGAAAAACCCTGCCCGCCGCCCCCCCCCCAAACCATAAGTGCCCCCAGATGGTGGTACCCAGGTAGTGGTACACAAATGGCGGTACCCAGGTAGTACGCAGATGTTAGTGCCCAGGTAGTTGTCTTCAAGTAGTGATAGCCAGATGCTAGTGCACAAGTAGTGGCCGGCCCCTTTTATTTTTCAACCCCTCGAAAATCAGAGAATTTAGAGGTCAATCTAGAGATTTTAAAGTGCTTTAGCAAAATCCGAAAAGTGGAATCGGTAGAGCTCGCGGAAGTTAAGAAAACGCAATAAACAGATTTGCAAAACATTTTGTCTGGTCTGAGATACAAGTCCTTAAAGTCGAGGGGCCCGTTTATTAGAGAGGGCCCGTTTAATAGAGAGAATATGGTATGTCAAAAAATAAAAAATGGTTTTCTTTTTATTTTCATATTTGTCAATCAAATGAAGAACAAAGTTAATTTTTTACATTTTTCGAATACAGTAAACCTAATAAAAAACAACAAAGTTCAGCGGATTTTCTGTGCTTCATAGATAAGCACTATAATCCTGCTGATTGTAGCCCAATTTTTATTTCCTGTAGCACATTCCGAACTATTTTCCAATAAATAAACAAGATTAGACATTAAAAAGTGTCTTTTAATGTTAAGTGGTTTTTCGGATAAACTATATATAAGCAGTTACATAAGCATTTTCCTTGCTATAAGTCAAATTTGTAGTTTTAAAATATAGTCCTTCGTGTACAAATTCTGCACAAATGACATCTATTTTGGTTTGTATAATGTTTCTGCATGTACTATTTTTTGAGCCGATTGCAGGATTTGCTCTTGATTTTCGTGTAAGTCTCAACTAGGACTTTAGAAATAATTAATGCTTGACTTTTTAGCAAATTGCTTGGCCAAAAGCTAGAAGAAACTATAATCTAAGTGCAGAGCACACTGACATCGGTAAATAGGCTTGACTGTACAATTCCCACCACGGGGAGTGCTCGGACTGGGTAGATTACTTCAGATTCGTATTTCTCGTTTCTGAGAACTTTTTTTCTTCGAACCACAGAGAGGTATCATGGTTTTTTGGTCAAAATTTGAAAAATTTAGATTGGCGCCTTCTGAATTTTTTCAAAGTTTGACTAAAAAAACCTTGATACTCCCTGTAGTTCTAAAAAATTTTTCTTAGAATAAAAAAACGCGGCTTTCTCATAAAATCGGGGTCGAGAAATTTGAATATGAGGTTCTTTTCATATTCAGTATTGTACAGTGGGTAGGGGGTATTGTACAGTGCAACCGGTAAATATTCGCACATTTTGTTAGTAAATTGTTTAAACTTTCAGATTGTTACACAGAGCTTGATAGAACATTTATTAATAGCAGTTACAAACTCAGCTGCAAGAAGCAAATGTAATTTTTTCAAAGTTATTCAATGCTTCAGAAAATGAGTCGTTATCTTTAAAGCAGGGGGGGGGATTGTGCGAAAGCTAGTCTCGACACAAAAGTATTAATTCTAGTTATTTTGTTTTGTAAATGTTGTTTTAGAGCATTTTTTGTTGACAATTTGATATGTGATCTTGGACAAACTTTTGCAGAATTTTAAGTTGGACCTTCGATACCACAATTTATAAATTCCTTAAAAAATGTCCTAAAAGTCAAAATGCAAAAGGAAAAAAATGATCGGAAAAGGTTGATTAGTCTTCTATTGCATTTGAATTTTTAAGGCATTCTTGCAAGAATTTTTGAAAATTTAGATATTATTGATATTATGTTAATGATGATGTTAATTCAACTTTTAATTCTCCACAAGCTTTTTCATATAACAATATCAAGTTGTCCGCAAAATATGGCTTAAAAACCACAATCGAAAAATACCTAGGATTAATCATTTTGTGTTGAGACTATCTCCTTAACAGCTTTCACTCCCCCTTTAAAGAGCCATCGCCGTCACCGACAACGGTTGTCCCCCGCCAATTAAAAAATTTTTTCTTTGTTGTTGGATTTACGTACGAATTTTTCAACTTGGTCTCTAACAAAACTATACCTAAATTAAATCTAGGCCTTGTTTTGTTAGAAACCAAGCTGAAAAATCCGTACAGAATTTGAATAATTAGGCAAAATAATTTTAAACGGCGAGGGATAATTCAAAACAGGTGGCAATGACCCTTTAAACGGAAAAATATCAAATTCTGAGAAATACAAATGTTTAGTCTTATCAGAATCTCAAGTGGAGACCATCTTTGTAACAGCGTTCAACCTCCCTCCCCCTTCTATTTAAAAAATATCCAGATGTTCGTAAAAGCTATTTATGTATAAAAAAAGTTCCTAAGCTTTTTTTCTGCTCCCTTAGAGTATGGGGCTTATTTAATACGCTGTTTTTAAGTGAAGCTGAAAAAGCTAAATAATCGTCGGTTGAATATGCACCTAAGTGAACAAGTATTTTCTAAACATTCTCTAACTTCCTCCGATAGTAAGCCCGGACCTTTTATTTTCCAGTTAGACTCTAGATAGGCCTACTATTAGAAGAAAGCTTCGTTGGAGGGGTCCTTTGTTTTTCAAAATACAACGAAAATTCAGCCAAGAAACATTTTTCCCCGTTTTTTACAAGATTACGGTAAAATGGCTTGCGGGGTCTTATATTAAGGGGGGCTTATATTTATCAAAATCTAGGGAGCATACTATTATAGAAGGGTATTTTTTAACAGGAGGTCTTCTATTAGAGGAAATACAGTAATTCATTGTTTTAGTCTAAAAATGGGCACAGTGAACATAAGGCTTAGGACTGATAATCTACGAGTATTTAATCGTGCGTCTATCTCAATTTTTTAAATTTTTTATTTTTTCTATAAAAATAGCACTTGTAATGCGGAAGGCTTATGGCTTAAGCTAATCTCCAAAGGCCTCATTGTAGACAGTTTAGTAAGAAAGTTAACAAAAAAGGCGTCTCGGATTTTTCGACATACTTCTAGAGCGGCGGATGGTGGGTTGCTTGTATTACATGAGAGATATGATTATTTTTCCCAACATATACCCAGAAGAAGCTTATATTATACTGAAAAAATACAATACAGTCGACTTTGTCTTTTTCTCCATACAAGGTGAACCAGTTGTAATTTTTTTTTTAATTTTTGTGGCTTTTTTGTAAAAAGTGTGTTCACAAATATATTTTTTGTGTTTTCTTTACTTTAGGTAGTTACCAGGTAGTTTGAGCATTGTCATCGATTTTCCTGGGTAAATCGCTGGGGCAAAGAGGTTGTGTACACTAATTTGTCAAAAAAGGGCAGATTTTTTATTGGATAAATCCTTTTTCTGCCCGCTTCTGGCTTTTTTCTGCCCGCTTTTAGCTTTTTTCTGCCCGCTTTTAGCTTTTTTCTGCCCGCTTTTCTGAAGATGATTTAACATAACCCCAATCTGTGATAACTTTTTATTCTGTGCAGCTTTAGTACGAAATTTCCTAAGGAATTCGAATTTATTTACAGAATTTCGAAAAAATTTTTGGCTGCTGAGATGTGAGCATTTGTTGCATCTAAGAGATTTTTATGCCCAAATTTTGCAAAATGGCCAAAGCTGGACAGGTAACAGCTTTTTTGAAATTCTGTAAATAAATTCGAATTTCTTAGGAAATTTCGTATACAAGGGCTGCTCAAAATAAGAAAAGTTATCACAAATTGGGGTCATTTTCAATCATTTCAAAAAAGCGGGCAGAAAAAAGCTAAAAGCGGGCAGAAAAAAGCCAGAAGCGGGCAGAAAAAAGTCTCGTCCATTTTTTATTATTCACTCTTTATAGTGTATACCCTGGAGGCCGCCTTTATGTGTACACTATGTGGGAGCTTATTTTGGCTTAATTACACTGATGTAAGACCTAATCGGCATAAATTTAGGGGTCTTAACTATGCAGGGTGTCCGCTATATAGAGGTTCTACTTTGAATGAAAATGTATGAGCTTGAAAACCCCATTTCTAAAAAATCTAGGCCTTTTAGAAAGTTGAGCTTCAAGGCCATATCTTTATGTATGAACAAAAAACATCTGTTTACAGAAAATGTGAAAAAAATTTCGGACAAATTTTAAGGATAGCAAAATCTCCAGTAAAAATTATGAATAAAAGCTTTTAGTTTGTTTTATTAGTAAACTTTTCAGGAAAAACAGACCTTGTATGGTAAAAATTCCAACAGGAGTGCGCATAAATTTCAATCCTTTCTATTTCACATCTAGTATGGTACAGTAACTTAAATAATAACAAAAAGAAAATGCAGTTTTACAGACTTATGGCCGCATAATTGCCGGCTCATCCGTCACCTACATGCCACTAACCACACCAAGACTATATGCTAGTAAGTGGTCACTTCGTTCATTATTAGGTTGGGGCATAAGTTCCGGTGTTTTTTCGTGTTATATGTTTTCAATTTTATTCAAATTTTCAACAGGAAACAAGGCAATATGCCAATCAGTAATATATTCTCCATCACTATTAACTACTTTTTCTATCTTTTTACCAGTGAGTTGTGAAGCTGTTGCGCCAGAAATCACGGGTTGATTGTCAAAGAAATTATGTAGCCAATTTTCCAATTTCTCCTCATCTTCAAATGTCCGCCCTGCATTTAGTTGGAAAATGAGCAAAAAAGATGAAAGTCGGTCGGTATCAAGCGAACAAGATCAAGCGAATACGGTGGGTGTTGAAGAACCTCCCATCCAAGCTCTTGCAATGCTTTTTGACCTTGATTAAAAGCAAAGAGAAGCAAATGTCGAAAATGCTGTTTTTTCTTAACTAAGTACTCCATCTTCAGGCTTGAGAATACAAGAAAAAATAGCAAAACAAAACAAGAGAGAATATAAAATAATATAATATAAAAATATCAAAATATAATATATGATAAAAACGCAGGAACTTATGCCCCAACCTAATATATTTGGAATAAGTGTTGTGTTTAGGTGACATGCTGGCGGACAAAAGTCCCTTTCATGTGCCCTGCTCCCACGCTTATTTAGTATTTGCTGCTCATAACACACCTGTAGAAGTGATAGAATTTACAATTTCCGAGTCAACTGCATGGGATCTACCAGATTCAAAAAGACAAGACTGCTACAAAATAGGAATTAACTATGCACTACTGTCCAGTTATTAGATTTTAAATTAATAACAGTTAATATATAATATATAATATACAATAAGTGTTTTTTATAATAATATTCATTTGAGATTTCTGTGTGGTGAATTGTTTAAAAAAAATTTTGTTTGTTGCAACTAAAAATACTTTGCATTGCTTCTTAAAAGATCTATATACAGTCAACCCTCGATTTAACGACACCCCTGGGGACCGACTTAAGGCGTCGTTGAGTGAAGCCATTTAGGTTTGAAAAAAGGCTTCCATGGCACAGTGCCTAAGCGTTTGCGTTTTTGGCCCAAAATGGTGTTGCGAGCTCTATCCGACGTGGTGACATGCTATTTATTTTGGATTGTTTGACCAGTTCTAGAGGTAATTAGACTTTTTTGATGTCGGATTCGGAATCAGCAACCCAAATTACCCCTAGAACTGGTCAAATAATCCAAAATAAAAAGCATGTCACCACGTGGGATCGAACCTGCAACACCATTTTGGGCCAAAAAAACGCATACGCTTACGCCACTTTTTCAGGCCACTGTGAGGTGTCCACTTTTTCAAACTTAAATGGCTTCCACCACCCCCCCCCCTCAACAGTCCTGCTCGTAATCATGTCGCAGATAAGTGACTGCGCGCATCTTTTATAAAGCTTCCTGGCTCTCTTGTGTACCAAACCTTTAGTTAAAGGACCATGAAACTTGATAAGCACAGCAATTTGCGGAATTCGAATTCGCGCGGGACCACCCTAATTTTGTCCATAATGTTTTTGAATTAATTTTTTTTGTGTGCATTGAAAATTTGAACACAATTTATGAGTAAATTTTTAACACAGGCTCATATAAGTTGTTATGGTGCAGTGTAAGTAGGATAAGTCGTCCGATCTGGCATTGTCGGGCAACGTTGGGCTCGACTAGTAGATGGTTCTATATTTTGAAAAAATTTTACATGCAAACAAAAAACAATTCGAAAATCATTATTGACAAAATTAGGGTGGTCCCGCGCGAATTCAAAATTTCCAAATTGCTGTGCTTATCAAGTTTCATGGTCCTTTAAGAAAAAATAAGACTAAAAAGGTTAGTTCCTCTTACATTGTTTTCATTTAAAAAATCAATCTTAAGTTGTTATTCTTTGTCTACATTGATTGCGTAGGAAAAAGTTTAAAAAGTGCTTGTTATGTATTTAGAATTTATCAAACAAAAGGTAACAGTAACGTGACCAAGTAGTATTTAATGTGGTAAAATAACTTGATTTGACTTACTTTTTGCGTTTGGCTGTTCAAATTAACAAACACAATGAAAATCATTTCAAAAAGTCTTTCTTTAATTTTTTCTCTTTTAATTGTACTAGAAGTATTTTCCCCTTGCCTTGCTCAATTCAACATTCCATTTCTTGGCGGTGGAGGCGGCGGCGGAGGGATACCATTTCTTGGAAATCTAGGCGGCATGTCTGGCATGTTTGGACAAATGATGAATGGTGGAGGTGGCCAAAGCGGGGCTTTGGAGGCCAACAAGGTTATGGAGGACAGAGAGGCTATGGTGGCCAGCGAGGATATGGAGGCCAGCAAAACTACGGAGGTCAAAGAGGATTCGGAGGTCAAAGAGGAGGATATCGTGATTACTAGAACTTTCAAATCGTGGTTAGAAATATTGTTGTAGAAAATGTACATATTTATTTGTTAACCATTGTTATTAAACAATATATTGATAGGCAAAAAATGGGGTTGTATCGTGGTAAAAATAGCCAGTAAAGCACTTGGTCTTCCTTATCTTTCTTATTTCGTGACCATGTAGAGTTCCAGATGGTTCTGGCCTAGACCATGGAGTGACCAAGTTAAAATTGTATTTTCAAGTTTATTTTCGACCAATGCGAAAATGCTTTCCAAGATTGGATTGAAAAAAAATATGGGAGTTTTGAAATCTCGGCAATTCCTTAAGAGACCCAGCTAGCCGATACAGATGCAAGTTCCATTACATTTAATTTTTTTGAGGCTTTTTAAATTGACTGTTATTACATAAGCTGTACAAAATTTTATTTATATTTTCTCAATTTGAGTGAAATAAAATACACAAAATTTTTTGTAAACATTTTGATTTGTAAATAAAAAATAATAATGGAATTTGGCGAAGAAAAAGAAATACCATATTTTCTCTATTAGTTATTCACCCTCTAATAATTAGCCCCCTTCTACTTTTGAAATTCATACCTCAGCACCCAATTTCGCAGATCTGTTTTTTTGCGTTTCTTAACTCTTACGAGCACTCACTATTTCGCTTATCAGGTTTTGGTCAAGTACCTAAATTCCTTTGTCTCCGATTTTTGAAAGGCTGGAAAATAATTAGCCAAGGCTAATCAATAGAGAATATACGGTACAATCGACGCTCTATACCCCCCGAAAGTTCGTTCCCACCTAGGGTCCGACACTTTATTAACCTCATTTTTGAAATGTTTCAACAAATGAGATTCTTCAGTCTAGTCAAACTATCGCAAGAATTTCGATTTTGTCGATGGTTTTTAAAACTATATAGTTTCAACATTTTACCCGCAAGGCTCTGTATAAGATACCCTTTTTTAAGATTTGGGGCTATCTTATGTGGAGCGCTGCGGGTAAAAAATGCGATACTACAGTCAACCCCCGCTATAGTGACACCTCGCTATAGTGACACCTTGCAGAATATTTGGTTGATTTTGGTTAAAATACCTTAGACGAGACCCCCGCTATAGTGACACCCTCGCTATAGTGACACCTTAGGCCGTTCCCAACAAATAAAAATACCCTCAATATAGTGACACATGTCAAGTTTTGTTAATTAAAGTTGCAACTTTAAGTGAAATTTCTTTAAAAAACGAATTTTAAGCTCTCGGTCAATTGCTTCCATATTCATTACGGGGGTTTTATTTGTTTTCGTTGCCGATATGCAACCAATGATGTATATAATGCTGAACAACTCTAGTACAGTTCAAAACTGCCATACAGTTGTGATTAATTTTTGCAATTGTACTGCCGTTTTTCGGCATTATTCACATGACTGTTCCAATCGATTTTTTTTCAAATTTTAGTTTTCTCTCATGAAAAACCATAGTTTTGCTATTTAGGCTTAGGCTTAGGCTTGCCCGCAACCCTCAATTAAGATGCTGAAAAATGTGTACGTTAATTCCAGAAATGCGAGTCTGAATGGCGAATTTATAGTGTTTCCTTGACTAACCTTCGACCAGCAAAATCTATATGGTTCAGATTATACTGACGCATAAGAGCTGTCAAAAGACTTTAAAAATTGGACAAAGCTTTTTTTTGCTGCAAAAATTCTTTTTTCGCTGCAAATCGGCTTTTTTTTGCTGCAAATCGGCTTTTTCTGGTCCAAACTATTTTAGCTGTAATTTTGGGGTGCGGTCAATTGGTCCACGGTCAATTGCTCCACGGTCAATTGATCCACGGTCAATTGCTCCACAAAATTATTTTCAAATTAATCTTTTTTGTCTTGTGAAGAACTTCTGTTATTTTAACAGTTTTTCGATAATTCAGCCTTAACCCTACTGGTTAATCCACGCACCGACCAAACCAGGTGGTCGTCCACCTGGAGCAAAATTTTTTTTTCACGTTTTTCATGTTCCAAAACCCGTTTCCTGGACTGATTCGGACATGCTGAAGATGGTTTGATAGTGGTAAAATGGTACCGGTACCTGCCACCTCGATAATCCGCCACCCTCGGATCGGTCCATGGGGTGGCGGATTATCGAGGTTTGACTGTAATTTGAAAATAATTTTGTGGAGCAATTGACCGTGGAGCAATTTAGCTGTGGACCAATTGACCGTGGACCAATTGACCGCACCCCAAAATCACAGCTAAAATAGTTTGGACCAGAAAAAGACTTTTGCAGCAAAAAAAAGCCGATTTGCAGCAAGAAAAAGTCTTTTGCAGCAAAAAAAAAGAATTTTTGCAGCAAAAAAAAGCTTTGTCCTTAAAAATTGGATTGAAAGGTGTTAGACCCTTGACGGAATGAACTTTTGGTTTATACATATAATCGACAGGCGACTGTATTACCATATGCTAAACCCTCGACATAGTGACACCTTTCAAGAATTTTTTTGAAAACCCTCGCTACAGTGACACCCCGTTATAGTGACACCCTCGCTATAGTGACACCCAAGGCCGGTCCCGAGGGGTGTCACTATAGCGGGGGTTGACTGTATATGATTTCTCAAAAACGATCGGCAAATCGGAATGATGTTAATAAAGTGTCGGACCCTTGGTGGGAACGAACTTTCGCACCCCAAGGCCATTTTTTTAGAAATTTCGAAATTGTCTTGAAAGCTTGATGGACCGAAGCAAAAAAAAAAATTTGAATTTTTTTAAAATTAGATCTAATTTAAATTTTTCCAAAAGTTTTTATTTTTGCTTGAAATAGTTTTAAAGTGCAAATAAATAATTTTCAAAACTAAAAATTTTTTTTGCAAAAAGACAATAGGGGAGTCAAAGCTCAAAAATCGGTACCCAATATAAGATAGGGCCAGAGTCTCTAACTTATTAAGCCCCTCGACAGGCAGTCTAAGGCTCAAACGCTTCAAGGCTTTGAACCATGTTTTACAAAAAAAATTTCAATTCAATCTCTGTTATTACCCCATGCCAATATGCTTTGCACAGTTTTGAAAACACAAACATGAAAAAGCACAAAAATTCAATTTTGCAGCTTGGTATACGTCTAGGCAGAACATTGCTAGAATTATGCTGCCGCTACCTGCCTAAGTTATTTTGGTCGGTGTCCAGACTTGCTTGCGCACACACAACCAACGAACGCTGAGTTTTACATGTCAACAAACTCAAATAGCAAAAATGAATAAAACCTTCTTCCTCTTTTCCAGAAATTATATTCATTTTCAATAACAAAAAAAAGGTGATCACAGCGAATGATTATAAGCGTCACCAGCAACTACTAAATTCATTTTTTTAAGCAAATTTCTCTTATTTTTGAAAAAAGCAAATACAGACTAAGTTTAATGCGAATTTCATTTCTGACTCCTTATTTGAAATTTGGATTTATTTCGAGCTAATTTTTTCAATTTTTTTGCATAATCGTGTAGTCCAGGATCTCAGACTTCTAACGAGCTATCTATATTTCAGATTTTAAATTTAGATTAAAATATCGGGATTGGGTTGTTTAAAAAATCAATTTTTTTTTCAAATCTGTTAATCTATCTATTTATGATATTATTTTATGAAGTTCGATGTCTCATTGGAAAGCTAAGGCTCTAGTCTACACCAAATTTAGCAAACTAAACACAAAAATTAATAAGTATAAATTTCAAATTAGGAGCCTTTTTACTTCAATTAGGGGCGTTTTGTACATCAAATTGACAATGCTCACCTCTAGGTTTGATCTCTAAATATATCTATAGTATAAGCTCTACCTATCCCCCATGGGGGATAAATTTTCAAACCCTGAAAATTTTCGAAATTTCAAATCAAAAATGGCCTTAACTCGGAAATACTAGTCAACGGTTTATTAGAGAGTGGGAGGGGAGATTAATAGAGGTTATACGGTATATTCTGGTTTTCATAATAAATGTTGTTAGTATTTGGTCATCTGAAAAAAATTAAGAATACCGTTTGTATTACAATAGAACGACTTGTCGATCTATTTTTCAACCTTCAGAATTTTTTCGACTCCATATTAAAAATGCAGTAAAAGTAGGTTCACCCTCCCCCTTCCTAGTTTTAGCCTTCCCCCTTGTCGTTCAAATAGAGTTGTCGTTCTACAGTCGAACCTCGATAAGCCAACACCATGTCGACACTTGATTTGGACAGGTAGTCGACAGTTTAAGGAAAATGACACCCCGATAAGCCGACACCTCGATAAGCCGACACCCTGAGTTTGGTCCCTTGGGTGTCAGCTTATCGAGGTTCAACTGTATTAAAATGAATGAGGTATATACCGTATTTCTTCTAATTGCCGCCCAGTCTCTAATAACCGCACACCCCCAACTTTGAGGACTTATATCTCGGAGCAGAGTAAATATTTTGATCAGCTCTTCGATGCATTTTCTTAACTCACACGAGCAATATCGATTCCACTTTTCAGATCTTGATTGAGCACCAGAAAATCTCGAGATAGAATTCAGAAATTTTCGATTTTTAGGTGATTGAAAAATAAGCGCACATGTGCGGCAATTAGATTGCTAAGTTTCATGGTTATTACGTTTAGTTTTTTCAGACCAGGGATTGTACGGAAAAGAATCGGAACTGGGACTGAATTAAATTTAAATTCGTTTTTTGTTCAAGAAATTTATACTTTTATTCACTCAAACATGGCTTAATCGATTCACCCAGATCTTAGCTTTTGTTTAAAAACAAACATGCTGCAAACGGTCTGAAAATTACTGAGATATAAAGTCAAATGTAAAGATAAATCTCTTCCGTCTTCCGATTTTCAGAAATCGGAAAACGGAAGAGATGTTTCTTCACGTTCGACTTGATATCTCAGTAATTTCTTGTATTTTTGTAGCATGTCCATTTTAAAACAAAAGCTAAGATCTGGGCAAATCGATTAAGCTATGGTTGAGTAAATGAAACTATAAATTTTGTGGACAAAAAAACGAATTGAAATTTAATTCAGTCCCACTTCCGATTTTTTTCGTACAATCCCTGATTGAGACCTAGACTTTTCTAAAAACAGATTTCGTATGGTTTTAAACAAATTACATAAAAAAACCTTAGAAACCCCTAAAAACCCATGTAAATATGAAAAGGCGCAAAAATTGAGTTTGATATCAGCTAACTGAAAAGGAAGAACACTGCCAAGAATATGCCTCTGCTACCTGCCGAAGCTATTTTGGTAGGTGTGCAGACTTGCATGCACAACAGGCCAACAAACACCGAATTTTTTATACCAACAAATTAAAAATGGCAGAACTAGAAAATTTCTTTTTCTCGATTTTCATTTTCAATAACAAAAACGTGAACAAGCTTTTTGAACAGTCATTATTGTTGATATTAACATCTTAACTCTTTGAATCGAATAGACATCTCCCGTCTGTTATTTTAAATCCTCCAGTTACCGTGTTTTTTTCTAATAGGCCGACAGTCTCTAATAAATACACACCCCTTGTTTGAAGGTTTGTATCTCAGCCCAGAGTTAACATCTAGAAAAGTTGTTTATTGCGTTTTCTTAAATACCACGAGCTTTACCGATTCCGCATTTTATTTTCAGTTGAGCAACTGAAAATGTCGAAATCGACCCACAAATTTTCAAATTTTCGGGTGATTGAAAAATAACCCGACTTGTGGGTATATTATAAAAAAAGTTAAAGCTTAGAAAAGGCACAAATGGCAGGAAATACCATAATTTTTAAGATTGAATTTTTAGCCTATTTTCACGTTATTTAAGTAAAACGTTTATTAGAAACCCCTAAAAACCCATGTAAAATTAGGTAGCCCTGGGAATTAGCTTTCTCCTGAGCTATACCAGTTAACTCTAGAATTTTGAAATTTGAGGTATTTACTTATAAGGAAAAGTAAGATTTTAGTTTAGGTTCGTTCATTCTGAATTTTTTATATTTGACAATTTGAAGTTTTTGTTTATTAGAATGCTGACTTTTAGGGCTACTTGATAGTATGAAAATTCAAAAATTCTTAAGAAAGGAGAAAATTTAGTTTTAAAATTAAGCGAAATATTTAAGATATTTACAGTAAAAAGTCAAGCGGTTTTATACCCATCCAGATTTTTTATGGTGCACTTATCTTAATTTTTTTTAAAGTAAATTTTGGTATCATTAGACCGATTTTTTAAAATTAAAAAATCTTTTTTTTCCATTTCTAGTTTATAAACATTAAATGGTGAGTTTTCCTAGTTCCATTGGTTAATTGCGTTTAAAAAATGTTAGGAATGCATGGATAGTACGACCATACTTGCGCGACCACCGGCCGAGACCGGCGCATGCCTTTCTGGCGGCAGCTTGCCGGTGATTATTGTCGATTTTGAAGTGGCAGAGGCAAGATTTTCAAAACGTTTTGGTGACGCTTATTGTGACGCTTATTCTCATAGACCCATTTTCATACACATTCATTAGCTTTTTGGAGAAAAAAGTTTGGATTTTCATCAGTAACAATGACCAGTTAAAAATGTAAAAAAGATATTAATATGCTATTTTGAGAAAAATATAAAAAATGTTCCTATTGCAAGAGACAAATTTACAAATAACACTTCCGCCGGCGCCCGGCTGCAAAAAATTGGCAGTTCAACGCGCTGGCGGCCGGCGCATTTTTGAAAACCCTAACGAAGGCGCTTCTTAATTTTTCAGAAAACACGTTCAGACACACTGTTACGCTTTTTCCGTTTTGTTGGCTTTGTCTTTGATTTTTGATTATTATTAGAAAGGTTTTTCAAAGTCATGCTTACGGGACTTCAAAAATGTTCAAAATGACTTTTGTTAATCTATCTTTGCTGAAAAACAAAAGAGCCCTGCTGTAATTATATTAATTTTTGAAAATTTAGATGGCAAAGTTGTTGAATTATATTTTATTCATCTTTTTGTCAGTTGACAATATAAGCCTATTATCTGCACATAAGGAAACAAATTTAGGTATCTTAAAAGACATTTTTTGAGAGAATGATAAACCGACTTACCACGATTTTTTTTTCAAAATTTTTCTGTGATGTCTATTGCGTTCTACTACTCTTTCTGAGTTATTATAAATCAGACAGTCCATGTGAAACATGCATATTGACCGGAATGTATACCGTATTATCTCTAATTATACACCACCCCCTAATTAAAAATCGTGTTGGTGGCATTATGTTTTTAACTTATCTTTTTGGCGAGTGCTCATTAACAAGTTACTATTTATTTTGTAGCTCATCTCACTGGCTACGAAATAGATAGTAACTTGCCTGTGAGCACTCTCCAAAAAATAAGTCAAAAACATAATGCCAAGAACACGATTTTGAATCAAGGGTGTGGTGTATAATTAGAGAGAATACGGTATACATTTTTAAAAAGTGCACTCAAAATTTATTCTTAATTCAAACCATTCTGCTATTGATGTTTACCGAAGACTGTGTGAAAATGAGTGGAAGTCAACACTTATAACAGAATGGTTCAAATTAAGAATAAATTTTGAGTGCACTCTTTAAAGTGTATATATTTCGGTCAATACGCAGGTTTCACATAAACTGCCTTCTTCAAAGTTGCTCAGAAAGAGTAGCAAAACGCAAGAAACATCACAGAAAATTTTTGAAGAAAAATTCTGGTGAATTTTCATATGTGACTTTATCATTTTCTCAGAAAGTCTTTTTAAAATTAAAAAAAAATCAATTTTTTTATATTTAGATTTCTTGCCAAGGCAAGAACATATCAATTGCATATGTTCAGTTGCAACTAAATTAAAAATAAAACACAAAGTGGACCTAATGAAAACTATGCCGAGGATTCTAAAAAATCTATTAAATTCACAAGCTTGTGAATTAGAAATTTATAGCTCGGCAGAATTGTTTAAAATTTTTAAAACAGCCATCCATTCCTGTTTTTCAATGGGAGATATAAGAGTTAGATTTTTTAATGATGAGGCTGAAGACATTTTTCAAAAAGCATATAATCAAGCAAAATTGAACCTGCACAATGAAAAATTCAATGAATCAAAAAATAAAAGTATTTTTAACGAAGACATGCTGGATTTTAAGCGAATAACTCATAGATATGACCAGTTTGCACAGGCTGTCCAAACCATTAATACTACTAGCACCAAATTAAAGTCGATGTTGGAGAACACTAATGAATACCTTTTCGAAAACATTATTATTGGAACTGGAGACGCAGGCACTACTGCCTGGCTTGAAATATTGAAAAAGGAACACTGCCAGACAAATTCACTATTAAAAAATAATAAACTCCCCAAAGTGCTTATGATCGCCAAAGATATGGGTTGTTGGAAACATGATTACACTCTGGCTCAGCCCTACAGTTTATTAGAACGTAGTCGATCACTATGCGATGCCAAAGACTTTGTCACAACTAAAAGCTACGAAAATAATGGTTATGTCAATGCCAGACATTTGTACCAAGGAAATGTAATTTCTTTGGCAGTAACACAGGCACCTATTATTCTGGACGTAGAAATAATATCTCTAGAAATCATTGATAACCACAAAAATGAGGATTGGACTCATCCTAACGCAAATTATCGCTTAAATGTTTTGATGGATGGTGTGCGAAAGAAAATTTATTTGCTCAAACTAAAAGTCTGCGCTGGTCTTGGAAAAACTAGAAACATTTTCCCTGGAAATTTTATAGAAAAAGAACTGTATGAAAAGTTGAGACATTATAGCAAAGAAAAAAAATTCACACCAATTGTTGATAGTGATACTTTTTTGTTGACAAAGACGAAGAGAATGGATCAGGTAATATGACACCACAGTCGACGCTACCGATAACATACACCCGAAAAGTTTGTTCCAGCCTAGGGTCCGACACTTTTTTAGCCCCACTTTTCCAAATTTTATCCTTTTCTGTTTTGACAGTCTGGTCTCAAATATCGCAAGGATCCCGATTTTCCGGATCATCTTTGCAGAAAACAATGATTTCGACATTTAAAAGCAAAAACTCCAATTAACATACACCGAAATCTAAAATAGGTGTATGTTAATGGGAGTTTTTGCTTTTTAAATGTCGAAATCATTGTTTTCTGCAAAGATGATCCGGAAAATCGGAATCCTTGCGATATTTGCGACCAGACTGTCAAATGGAAATGGGGCTAAAAAAGTGTCGGACCCTAGGCGGAACGAACTTTTGGGGTGTATGTTATTGAGAGCGTCGACTGTAGTGCGTTTAAATGCGTATGAGCTTCTTGAATTAATTAAAAAGAGTAAAGACATCCTTTCAAGTAAAGAATAGGTCCGCATTCTCTTTGTAGTCTATTCGAGACACCAATATCTCAGCTATCTATAATTTTTAACCCCTCATCTCGACGGATTCAAAAAATAAATAAAAATTTCTCAAAACAAACTTTTACACTTGATAATGTTTATTTTAATCAAAAGTTTTAAACCTCTGGCAAGAAAGTATGGCTAAAATTTTCTTTTTGTTTTTTCCTTGACTTTTTAGTTCACTACATCATTAAATTTAACCAAGGCATCATATGTCATCAATAAAATATTGTTTGACATAACTTTTTCATACAAAACCAATATGCTTTTATTAGAGAAATACAGTAACGCCAATATGCGTTACTGTATTTCTCTAACAAATTCTGCATTCTTTGATCACTTTCTAAAATTTTTCAAACTACTAAATTTCTACATTCTTCAAATGGTTTAGTGGAGTTTGATAGCTCGATATAAATTTCAGATCTTGGGCTCCATGATAGTCAAAAGGTTTTGGTAAAAATTTAGAACGGAAAATTTAATTTTTAAAGAAGAGGGCATTGTTTAGTATCGAGGAGCTTAATAAAATATTATCCTCGGCAAAAGGCTATAGTATTTCAAGTAGATAGCACAGATAGCATGTCTCAGATCTAAAAACATCGAAACATAGTTATTAGTCACAATTCGCGTACGCTGGTCTACCTCGGAGTCTAGGCTAAACTTAAACTTGTTGTTTCAAGTTACAAGTAGTGACAGCAAATCTTTGTTACTTCAAGTAATAACTTAGTAGTTCAAAGTAGTTCAAGTAGGTATAAACTGAATTTATGAAGGTCAGATTTTGAAGAAGGGAGAAAGCTATAGCTTTTATGTCAATTCACCTATCTGATAAATTTTTAGGACGCCGAGTGCTGATTTATGGTGGAGGGGGCAGCGCTGCAGCTTGTTATAGAAAAGCATACCACAATAACGATATGCCATCACAAAACAATCAAATTTTTCTGAATGTTTGCAAAAATCAAGTGATTTGGTGCTCGAAAACTGATTTTAAAAGAGCAGGCTCAGGACGACTAGCTAAAAAATCTATCGGCTCAGCTGTATGCAATGAGAAATTGATTATTGGAACTATTCGGCACATTGATTATGACCAAGTCAAGCAAACATTGAAAATTACACTAGCTACTGAAGCGAACATAAACAGTCCTCAGAAATTGACAAAAATTTCAAAAATCGTGAAAATTTCGAAAGATGGCAAAGAGAAAAAATACTAGCAACTGAAAAATCTTCAGTTAGTATCATTGAGGTTGACCAACTAATTGTTTCAGCTGGCCAAGATCCCTCTAATTTAAAAGAAATATTTAAAGAGGTCGTAAACGAGACTCTTTTAGCCAGAGATCTGAAAACTGCTATGCCGCTGGGCATAAAAAGTCGTGATGACGCTATTTATTTTTTGGGAGCTGCAGCAATGGCTGTTGGTCCAGATCTCTATAGCGCTGCAACAAGAACATGGACACTGGCTCAGAACATAAATGCCGACGCAGAATGGCCAGGGGTGATGCCTCCGTCTAGGAGTCAAATAGCTGTTTTAGCTACTTTTAATGACGCGCCTACAGCCATCAATTTAAATATGGATGATATCCAACTAGTGAATGAGTTTCTGAGCAGAAGCACCATGAATAAAGAAAAATAAAAAAATTCACTGGTAATTTTTATTAAATTTTTCGGCAAAATTTACTTATACGTAAAGTGGGCGCTACTGGAGTATAACCACCCCCTCCCCCATCCCTAATAAAAACTTTTTTAAAGTGTTTTCAAACACCCCATATCGACCTAAAATTGCCTCTGAAGCTCGAAATGATGTTCTAGTCAATAAAAATTAAGTTTCGGGATCACCCAAAAATTCCTATTTTGACCATTTTGAAGGGAATTAGGGCCATATTAGGGTGGGAAAGGACCGAACATAGACCAATTGAGTGTGAAAAGGGAGATGTTGAATATACTTTCGTTGACTGGGCCTACCGCAAAAAGAAAATTCTGGTATGCATACATTTTTATGCATCCAGAGTCACTTTCGAGTGATTTGCGTCTAAGGTATGTGGGTGTGCGCATCTCTAAGCAACCAAGCCCCTGCGCCCCCGAAGGGGGTGAAGGGGGCTTGGTTGGTTAGAGATGCGCGCACTCACTTACCTTAGACATGAGTCCAAGCAAGACTCTTAAACAAAATTGCATTTAGAGGCTTTTTTGCTCAGCTCCAGTGACCAAAACATGCCAAAACAGGCAAATGGTCGGAATTCAAAAATGTCCAAAACTCAATTTTTTATTAACCAGAACTCAAAAATAAAGTCTTTTTTAAACTCTTGAGACAATTTTAGGTCGATATAAGGCGTTTGGAAACGCTTTAAAAAAAAGATTTGGAAGGGGGGGGGGTTATACTCCGGCAGGATCGTAAAGTGCTTGACCTTACCTCGCAATATTGAGAAACTCATTATGATATTCAATAGAAATTTTAAAAAAAAATGATTTTTTGACATCATTATCTGTCTTTGCCATGAAGTCGTTTTGTTAAGGTGAAAAACACGGTCCTAAATATCGCAAGCATTCCGATTTTACCGACCGTTTTTTAGAATCTAAAAACTTTTTTTCTCTAAAAAAGCAAAACCGCGATAAAAAGACACCCTTTTCCTGAAATCAGTGTCCCTTTATTAAGGTTTTGCTTTTTTAGAGAAAAAAGTTTTTGGATTCTAAAAAACGATCGGTAAAATCGGAATCCTTGCAATATTTGGGACCGGACTATCAAAAAAGAATTTTAAAAGAGCTTTCAAAATCGAGCTTTTAAAAGTGTCGGACCCAGCGGGGGAGCAAACTTTTAGGGGTGTTTGTTTAGCGAGGTTCGACTGTATACCGGCGTTAAGCGAATAAATCAACACCGAATTGATCAACAGTGAATTGATCAAAACCGAATTGATTGACGCTAAATTGATCAACACTGAATCGATTTACACATTAGTAAGGTTACAGGTTCGAATCTTGTTGGAGCTGAGGTGCTGGCCGAAGTGCTGGCACCAAGATGGCACAACCTAAATGGTAAGCTTCAAAAAGCTCTATCATAAGACCACCTGAGTACAACCAACTGATTACTACCTTACTACTACCTTTTAGGTACCACTACCTGGAAACGCAGTTTCGCTGAATGCCCCATGTAGCAACAAATCTAAGTGGTCCTTCTCTTGGATAAAAAAACAATTTACCGTATTTCCTCTAATAGTAGCCCTCCCTCTAATAGTAGCCCACCCTCTAATAGTAGCCCCTTCTAGGAGGGGGTTGAAAAATCGTAGCCCATCGGCTGCTATTAAAGGAAATACGGTACGTTTCTCATGTCCCAATACCAGTTTTTCAAACTAACTCGGGCATGCTGAAAATGGTTTCAATAGTAAAATAAGGTTTTGTGTGATATTTTTCATTATTGGGAAATAATTGATTTTTACCAAAACTCGATTTTACCAAAACCAGTGTTGTCAATTTTCGGGCATTAGTAATTGAGCTTTTCCCGAACGCTACGCCAGAGAGGAATTTACAAAAAGCATCTCAAGGCAGAATGCCGCAAAAGTTTTTTGCAAAAAGCTTTTCAATGCTAAATGCCAAGAAAAGTTTTTTGCAAAAGCTTTTGAGTTCTTTATGCCAAGAAAAGCTTTTTGTCAAAAGCTTTTGAGTTCTTTATGCCAATAAAAGCTTTTTGCAAAAGCTTTTGGGGTACCAATGCCAAGGAAAGCTTTTTGTCAAAAGCTTTTGAGTTCTTTATGCCAAGAAAAGCTTTTTGTCAAAAGCTTTTGAGTTCTTTATGCCAAGAAAAGCTTTTTGTCAAAAGCTTTGAGTTCTTTATGCCAATAAAAGCTTTTTGCAAAAGCTTTTGGGGTACCAATGACAAGGAAAGCTTTTTGCCAAAAGCTTTTGGGTTCTAAATACCAAGAAAAGCTTTTTGCAAAAGCTTTTAGGAATCTTGATCACTTAATACTTTACCAAAAAGGTTTTCTTTTATCGTGTTTTCAAATGCTTTTGTCTGAAACTCATGGTTGTGGACTATCAAAAAATTAAAGAAAGAGAACGGCTTAACGTTTAACTTAGTCTGTTTGGTCTTTTTTATTATATCTTGATAAATGCCAAATGACCATTTAATTATCCCTACTTTGTTTATATTTCACTATCCTTTATTCATGTTCTGATCCTTATTTATTTCTGCCTCTAACTTTTTCGCCGATTCTTTAATCAATTAACATTCGGAACTTATTTATTCAACAACATTCAGTAAAACAACAGACAATGGCAAAAGCACGAGATTCAATTAGTAAAGGCTGTGATATGATTGTTATAGACTATTAGTTTTGCATCCAAAAGCTCTTCTTCGGTTCGGGAGCGGTGCTTGTTCACCATCATGCCAGCAATAGAAAACACTCGCTCGACTGGAGAACCTGTGGCTGGAACACTCAAGAGAGAAATGCATAGATTTATGAGATGCCCGTTGCTCTAAACAAGAACTCATAAGGGAAAAAGATTTTCTGGAAACGTGTCAAGGTTCCTCCTACCTTATCCTTCAAAGCCGCCAAAATAATGATAGGATCATGCTCTTGATTTAGGAGGCGAGGAATGCGATTCAACTTTTCCAATAAATTTAACACCAAAGATCGATTGCTACAGGAAAGAGTAGATTCTCGAGCACCCCTTGCTTTTTCGTCCTCTGCTTATTCATGTATGCTGTGAAACTTGATTTCTCTTCAGCATTTTGTTGAAAAGGAACATCATAGCTGACCGTTGCTGGCAGTAAGACACGTGGAAGCTAGGAACGATAAAAAATCAAGTAGTAATGTCGGTAAACTGAAGTTGTAAACTGAATTACCATTTTAACTAGATAATCAATTCCAACTTGCTCTTCTTCTGGCTCCAAGGTGTCCATTGTGTTGACATCAGACACTGTTGTGACCAGGAAAGCACTATCAAAGTTTGCCACTGATGGATCAAGCAGATAACGAAACCGGCACATCAAGTCCACTCGAAGTTGATCGTTTAGTATGTATGCATTGCTTGTCTCTGGTATTTCTTCCTTTGATACTATCGTCAGATTTAAAAAAATTGACTTTTTATTACCTTCATGATTGCTAAGTGAGCGGACAAAATTTGTACATGGGAATACTTGACGAAATAGTGACACGCTTGGTTGATTGACTTGAAATTATGATTTCCTCAAAGGGCTCCAGAATCTTCAAAACATTCCGTAAATAGTCCATTTCATCCTTAATAATGATAGACTAGTAACAACGTCTACATCAAAATTACGACAAACCTGGTCAGGATAGGCAAATTTGTGGGTCTTAGCCACCCTGACAATCACATCTTCTATTGAGAGCACACTCCGAATAACTGGTATCCAAGATCCCCATCTAGTAGATACGAACATCAACAGCCTACGTACTTTCTTGCCAGCCTCACCTGAATAAAAAGATTTTAGATTTCAAAAAATTTCGGGCATTTCAATATTCTTGCCAAGCAGAGATCCAAGATCAATCATTGCAACATTTGACTTCTTTATTTTTTTGATCATCGTTCTCAGCCTTTTGAAAGCACGAGTTTTGTGGAGAGATCGACCCATTTCCATAACCAAAGTGTGCTGAATACCATGAACAAATCAAGGGACGCGTAGTGGATCATCAAGTCTAAAATCGAAAAATAAATTAAATAAACAGCTGACATTAAAAACCTAGTACCTAAAGTCGTCCTCATCCCGATCAAATTGAATCACTTTCTCTATCTTTTCATCCTCAAATTCATCTTCCTCCTCGAATTCATCTTCATTTCCAAATTCATATACGTCAAGGTTTTCTTCTTCACCATCTGTACTGTCCTCGCTTATGTCATCTTTCCGGCTGTCTCTTCGTCTTCTTCTTCATTTAGTCTGTTCGGCAAGAGCACTAAGTAACCAATGCGTACTAATATTGAAAATATACTTTCTACCTGTAGAATTTTTGTAAGCGAACGCTTTGACCATAGAGCTAGCATTGTCCGTAACAATTCTTGTGAAATTCCCAATTCGCACGTGGAAGACACCAAGCAGACTTTCTAACTCTTGGCGGATGACTTCTGATCTATGATTCCGGCTTGTTATCTGACGAACCCCAAGAACATAGCTTCTCAGGACTAGATCTGCGAATCAGCAAAGATGAACATAGATTGCAATAGAATTTTTTTTGTGTAGCTACCGTTGTCACCAACAATGTGGACAGTGGCTGCTAGGTAGCTTCGATTGGCACAATCCGTCCAGGCGTCCACAGTGAGCGATGGCTTGTACTTCGGTTCCTGGAGCTGTAAATTGACGACTCAGATACATGAAGAACATTTTTTCATGAATACTTACCATCTTCCCCAGCTTCTCTCTAATACTTCTGGCCTCTCGCAGTAGTTTAGCCGATTCGTGTTGTGGCTCCTGGGCAATTTCCATCCTGAGTCAGATTTAAGCAACTCTTCTAACCAATCCCGGAAGTACGGATGAGTAACAGCGTGAAGGGAAATTGTAGGCAGAGAGAGAAATCGGGCGTAAAGTTCATTTAAATAGACCCTAAAATATTTCAGAAAATTGTAAAACTCCAATAAATCCCTTTCACCTTCTTCCAGTCGGTTTTTTAATCCTTGTTGGAGTGCAGTAGGCGTCAGCGATTTCTTTGTGATAAGCTTCAAAATGAGTCTTCAAATTACTTGTTTTCGCCTCGAGCTCTTGATTAACGCTGTGAAGTGGACAGATTGCTTTTTCTACGCCTCGATAATAACAAACTTGAACCTAAAAACATTGACAATAAAACGAATGACACAAGGAAACGAGATATGATTAAAAGTGAGACCATTTCCAAACTGGTCGAATCTTCGCACTTTCTTTGAAACAATGACCTCTGCGTCGTCCTCTACAGCTGTTAGATTCTCTTGGAAGCTCCACTTTCTACCAGTCGCATTTTCTTCGATCGAGGCGTTACCATTTCCTCGGACTTCTTTTTGCGGATGAACTCTCTTGAAGGCTGTTAATCATTTGCAGATTGAAGTTTGCTGATTCTGAAACTGATCAATAAAAATCATTCATCTGATGCTTCAAAGCTTTTTGGCATTGGTACCTTAAAAGCTTTTGCAAAAAGCTTTTCTTGGTATTTAGAAGCCAAAAGCTTTTGCAAAAAGCTTTTCTTGGCATAAAGAACTCAAAAGCTTTTGACAAAAAGCTTTTCTTGGCATAAAGAACTCAAAAGCTTTTGACAAAAAGCTTTTCTTGGCATAAAGAACTCAAAAGCTTTTGACAAAAAGCTTTCCTTGGCATTGGTACCCCAAAAGCTTTCGCAAAAAGCTTTTCTTGGCACAAAGAACTCAAAAGCTTTTGCAAAAAGCTTTTCTTGGCGTTCAGAACCAAAAAGCTTTTGCAAAAAGCTTTTCTTACTTTTTTTTTCAAATGCTTTTCCTGAAAACTCCTGTTAGCAGTATGCCAAAATGTTTTTTGAAGAAACCGCTAAAAAATGACCAAAAGCTTTTAGCAGGCAAGTTAGTAACCAAAATTGACAACACTGACCAAAACTCAAAAATATTCTAAAATTATCTTCAGCATGCCCGAATCAGTCAAGTTGACAGGTTCAAGAACCTCAAACCTGTAAAAAACAATTTTGCTTCAAGTAGACGACTAGTTGGTGTCATCCAAATGATCCAGCTACCAGCATGGTCAGATGCACTACAAAAATGGTCTTATATACAACCTGGGTACTGTCAAACGAGTGCCATCATTTAGTTACCACTACCTAGAAACTATCATCTACCACTACCAAAGTACTACTACCTATCTGAGTATTATTAACCTGAGTAAAATATGAATACATGGACAGTACCTTGGTACTACCACCTGAGTACTGCTTTACCACCTGGTCAGAACTGGGATCCCTGTAAGTCAAACCGCTCTTTCGGTATACTCTAACCGTGTTCAAAACATGATTCTGGATGAGGCACAGTGATTTTTAGTCACTCAGAGTTAAATCCAAAAATTTGGGTCTGGAGGTGGATACCTATTTAATGGATGTGCCACGTGGTTTTCATACCCCCCCCCCCCCCCGAGGCTACCAGATCCTTAAAAGACTACTTCAGTCAAGAAGATGAAATGTATGGTACCACCAGAATTCGAACCTGTAACCTTAGAAATCTGTTGATCAATTCGGTGTTGATCGATTCAGTGCCGCCCAACTATACCATTCTTAAACAAAAGCATCCGATTCTTTCTTGCTCAATACTCATTCGCTTTAATCGTTTGTTCAATTTGTTTCAAAATGAATATGTGATTTTATCGGGCTCATATACATAAGATGTCAAACTAAATATTATTCGAACAAAAAGTAGCATCTGCACTCATGTTTTACTGAAATTAAAAAATTCGGCACTTGTTTACTCCGGGGGGCCCCTGCTTTAAAATCAGATTTTCACCAAATTAACTGACTGCTTAGATACTCACAAAAGACCAGTAAGACTTATATTTTGACACAAAGGTTTGATTTTGTCTTGATTTGCACTGTCCTAGTTTACGCCTTAGGCTTTGACTAAGCAAAAAAATTGATTATAAATAAGGCCCCCCCTCGAAGTAAACAAGTGCCAAAAATTCAACTCCAGTTCAAAATAGGCAGCAGTGCCTTAAAAAAATCGGCACCGTTGCCAGTGTTTTTTCGTTGAAATTTGGTACCGGCACCAGTACCGGTGCCAGCAAAAACTTGGCACCGGCACCAGTGCCTGCACCGGTGCTTTTACATCAATGTTTGGAAGTAGAGCTAAAACCTGTTATACCATTTTCAATGTTGACGTTTGATATACGCTTGGCTTGCCGATTGGTTAGGGCGGGCGGGTGTTAAGTATTGAGTTTGACTCGAAGCACTAACGCTTTTCTTACAATTCACTATTCACTGAACATTTTTTAACATGTCCGTACATGTGACTTCGATTATTAAACCATTTAAAAAAATCACTGTAATTTTAAATGATGGGCTTAAGATGGGTTTTTATTTAAAATCTTGCCTAAAATTAAATTTCAAACGACTTTATCAACAAAGAAATAAATAATATCTTGATGAACAAATGAACAAGCAACTAATTAAACTAATTTTTCAAAATTATTTGATAATACAAGTCACATGTATGGACATTTTAAATAATATTCAAGTGAATCGTGAAAAAACGACATTTGCACCATCGATTTTCTTATATCTCGCTTTTTCGTTTCGTCTTCTGTTTTTTGTTGTAAAAAGATCAAATTAGATTACATTAGTTCAGAAATGCATGATATTTCGGCGGAAAAGCGGAACAGCGAGAAACAGAAGACGAAATAAAAAGCGATAAAGAAATCGATGGTGCAAATGTCTTTTTGGAAATATATCGATGGAGAAAATGTCGTTTTGGCAAAACAAAAATTTGGCGAATAACTTTTGGCGCAAATATCTCCTAGCCACGGTATGCCGACACTTTTTGTTCTACGGTCCCAAGGGCTGTGGTATTAACCATAAAACCACGGCAAGGCATGTGTACAGTAATCAATAAGCTTTTAAGTGACATATTACTTGCTCTGAAGCCAAAATAAAAAATGTGTGAAACATGCATCATTAAGCAAATTTAAAAAAATCATTTGGGTCGAAAAGACCCACTTAGTATTTTGAGAGTTAAAGATATTCGACTGCAAAACATTCTTGCAATGTGAAAAGTTGTAAGTGTTTCAAGGCTAAATAAAAGTTGTAGATGAAGTGCTTCAAAATCGAAAAATGACTGAATCGGGAATGACCAAGTATTTTCTTAAAAATTTGGTTAAGAAGTATGATTTACAAAATGAGTTCAAAATCTCCGGACATAGTTTTCTAGAACGTGTTACTAAATCATAGGCTTTTAAATTTTACTATTTTTGATGAAATTAAATTCAATATAATTAAAACACTGCAAATAATTTACCTGTACCCCCACCACTCAATCAACTCTGACCCCCACAAGTGGGACCAAGGCAATGTTTTTCATTTTTTTTAATTCAAATCTTAAAGAAAGTCTCAAAGACGGTATATTTACACTTTTGAATTATTATGATGCAAAAAATTATCGGCATTGAAAATGAAATAAAAAATTGCCTTGATCCCAAAGGTTAATTGAGTGGTGGGGATGGTCCTCCGCAAATATTTTATTATTGTTTTTATCACTGTTTTATATTCTTCAGCTTGTTCTTAAAGAACCATAGCCGTCGCCGACAACGAGAACTGTAAATGTTTGAATTCGCGCGTGACATTTCTCTTTCGTCTTTCATTGTACCCTTTTGAGTCATTCGAAGCAAGTCAAAAGAGTGCAGTGCGAGACGAAAGAGAACTTCCCGCGCGAATTCAAACTTGAAATTCTCGTTGTTGGCGACGGCTATGGTCCTTCAACTGTTTGACAAAAATTTAATAAAAAAACTAATTAATAATGCCGATATAGTCTTGTTTTTGTAATTTGTTTTATTTATATACACTTTTAAAATTTTTCTAATTTTTTCAATAAAAAGTGCCAACTAAATTAAGTTCTGTCTGCAATATTGTTCTTTTTCTTTGTGGACTTGTGGACCCAACACAGTCTACATTTTGCTTATAAATTTCTGCTTCTATTTCTTCATCTGGCCAGAACAATCTCCTCATGACTCCTATCACACTATTCTTTTTGACTGTTTTAACAGTAACAGTTTTCTTTTCGCTTTTCACATTTTCAGTTTCATAAGTCATAGTAGAGTTAGGATCTGGTAGAATGTGAGAAGTCGATTGTTGAGCCACTTGTTGATTTTGCTTTTTCACAGCAAAGTACAAAGGTAACAGTCCGCTCTTTGAAGTGTTTGAGTGGCTGTCATTATAAGACAGATTGAAGGAAATTCTTTTGGCAGGCTTTGAGTCTACAGTTAATTCGTTTCTTGGTGTCTCTGTGGTATCCACTGAAGAATGGCTGTCCTTTAAAATAGGCGGTTTAGTGGAAGGAGGCATTAGATAAGCATTTTGAGGGGAAAGTAGATGACTGGATTGAACAGGCAGTTTTACAGACACTGTTTGACTAGAGTCGAAAAACATCAAGTGAGAGCCCAGTTGAGCTGCTGCTGAAGCTGTAGCCGCTGCACACAGCCCACCATATGCATTTAGAGTGGATGTTGTGCTAGGATAGTGTGACAGCTGAAACTAGGGTTTATTTTTGGCTATAATTTTAGAAGAGAAAGCTGACGTTTATAGGGTTTTCGCATAATTTGCACTTTATTTGCTTATCTAGAAAATTACGTTTTGTTTTTGAAAGAAAAAGGTTGCTTGCACTTGTAAGATGGCCGAGGTTGCAAAAAACAATCTCTTTCTCGAAAATCAAAACAAGATTTTTTGTTGCACGGCCGCGGCTAAGAGTATAAAAAGTATTCTTAACAACTATGTTAATAGCAAGTATAACTAGTTACTTTTCAATCTAAAAGTAAGTCATTGGTAGCCTCGAAAAAAAGTTATCGGCAACGCTGGCACCCGAAAATTGATAGGTCGGCTCAAATATTGTCAGGTAGGCGCACAGGGCTGGCGCTCGTGCAACTATGGTTCTTGTATTTGTGAGAATTTATTGGTTTTTTTTGTTGATTGTATGACCCAAGTAGTAATTTAGATGATAACAGCAGTTTTAAAACTATCGACCATGTATTAAAAAAATTTTCTTGCTAAGATCTATCGCCAAAATCCAAAATTTAATATGAAAAGCACTAAATCATGTTATTCTTGCCTCAGAACAATTCATTTATTTATTTTTGCCCTGAGCATCTGTTTCAACAGCAAATATTCGAATTACAGGCTATTTGCGAAATCAACGGTGTGCTAAACCTAGCCCAAAAAAATGAAACAACATGATTTTCGTGTTTTGCCTATTGAAATTGCCCTAGTTGTACTTCTAGTTCAGAGGCGCGGCAGCAGAAAATTTTTAAAATCTGCTCGATAGAAGTATCATGGGTATCAAAAAGTATGGTCAAGCAAAAAATCCCCATGTCCTATGGTCAAAATGGCCATTTTTAAATACAAATTTCTGTAAAACCACTGTTATTGCCATCGTCTGACCCCCTGAAAAGTATCAACAAGAATCCGACAGAATAGGACTTAAATTCTCGAAGATATACAAACCTCGAGAATTAGCTGCCTTTAGAGTGATAAATGTTATTCATCTTCATTTTAGATATAAAAAAAAGACTGCCATTCGACTCGCTACAAATTGTGACTCGCTACAGCGACTCGCTACAATTGCGACTCGCTACAGATTGAATTTTCTATTGTTATGTGTGTACAGATTGTTGTACCAGACCAATTGTTGGCCGCTTCGCGGCCAAGAACAGCACACTCCATATTGCAAGGGATAGGGGAACATGTAGTACATGTTTTTGGGTGAAATGGACAAAAAAGTTAAAGTGTAGCGAGTCACAATTGTAGCGAGTCGAAGTTTTACCAAAAAAAAATAATGGGGTCGACTAACCTGCTCCGTTCTGGTATTGTCATTTGTCGTAAAACGCGATGATCTGTGCTGCAGGTTGCGGTATTGGCATAGGCGGTCGCCCTTGTCTTTAGGATTACAGTTGAAGAACGCGCTCGGTCTATCACCGGTCTCGCCACTGCCATTTTGTGGGCCTCTTTCAACATGGAACTGGAAACAGCCGCTACTCGTCTTACTGAAAAAGATATTGTGTTTCGCTTAGGCTTAAGTTCCAGTTTCATTGCTTTCACAGATCCATGACTTTTTATAGATGAAAATCTTTGTGTGGGGGTTCATGATAATGGTGGTATTGACTTTTGCTACGTTGGATCGGCTGCATTTGGTTAGCTAATAGGACTCGTCTAGTAGTATCAAGTCTAGAGTCAAGACCTCTATTCCAGCCTTCCAAAAGGTGCAGGGTCTCGGACAGCTCAATCTGCATCTAAAAACACTGGTATAAGTGTGTCTTAGAGTTTTACTATATTTATAAAATCTAATATACCAGTGCTTTCAGTGCATTTTGTTTGGCTTTTTGCTGTCGAGCTTTCCTGCAAACCATTTTGGTCAGTGGAAAATTTTAGAAATCTATTTGAATGGTCACTAATTTTTGGTCTATTTTAGAAAAACTAACTACTCAGGTCAAATATTGAAAATTGAGGTTTACTGAGCTTTTTAAATTTTTTGACAAAACTAATTTGTTACAGTTTTCGATGCCTCAATCCTGTGAACGCATAAACGAAAATACGACTTTTTTTTGCCTTGGCCCCCATGTTGAATTTTTTATTTTTTTAGCTTTTAGGTTAGGCAAGGGTAGGACAGCGTATATTAGGACGGACTCCAATATATCTTAGACTCATTTTGGAAGGCTCGCTAACCCTTGTCTAAGCCCAAAAAGTTTCAAAAAAAAGCTGGGGGACCAAGACGAAAAAGTCTCCTAACATAAGTCCTAACATACGGTGTAACATAAGTTCGGAACGGCTTTTCAAAATCTTATAGACGACACCCGGTACTTATCCCGTTTACCTCCACTCCCCCCATCCCCAAATTTTTGAAAAAGTGACCCAAAAACACGTCTCAAGCTATTTTTCTGCTTTATACGATACAAGAAACATTTCTAAACAGTTTCCTACTCAGAAATTGAAAATTAAAAAACGGGATAGATACCCTACACCCGTTATAATGTTTTGAAGCCCCATTTTTGTATCAAAATTTTCTTTTGAAGCCACAGATTCTATTAAATAACTAAAATCTGCAAACAAGCGAAAAGCACACATATAACAGCAATTTGGATAAGCTAGGCAAACACTAATTTATTTGATGTTAGCAGAATAAAATTGACTTACTTGACAATAAATGTCCACCTGAGACATGAGAAAAAGAGCTGGAAAAACACGGATCGGAACTTTCTTGACATGCCTACATATATAAGAAATCCGATGGCAGAGTTGAGCAGCGACAAAATGTCCATGAAATCTCCCAGTGGAAGGTAGATCTGAAAGCAAGCTAACAAAGATTTTAAGGCAAAAAGCAATGATTAATACATACTTTTTTGTGAAATGTCTCACTGGAAAATATACCAGTAAGGACCAGCATGACTCCTTGCGGCAATTCAGCAATTAAAAATATTGAAAGGACAGCGGCTAACATTGGTGTAGTGTGGTCTTTCGGCACTTTTTTCTTCATCACCTTTAAACGATTGTTATTTGGATAATATTCGTGTATTTTTTGTTATTGGCCAGTTATGTATTTTTATGTATTTTTGTTATTGGCCAGTCTATTTAAGTTTTTAATATTCGAGAATAATCATTTATATGAAATTTTTTAAAGTTGCCTAGCTGCTAAAAATTTATCAGAATTTCAAAACATATTTGCGTTGAGCATTCTTAAAATTTGAAATTTCGCCTTGGTCCCCAGCTGAGTTTTTTTTAAATGCTGCCTAATGTCTAAAATAGCATTTTAATGTTCTTTTGGTGATACACATATGAAAATTCAGGTTACCCCTAAAAAGTCAACACGTTAAAAAGATTGTTCACGCCTATAGTCCGACACTCTTTTTATCTCGACTTTCGGAAAGCTATGCACGTCATCTTTTAACCATCCTGTCCCAAATATCGCAAGGATTCCGGTGTTGCAGATCGTTTTTGAAAAGAAAAAAAGTTTTGGGTTAAAAATGCAAATATTCGATATAACGGCGCCCGTTTTTGAAAAACTGTAAAAACATAAATACCAGACTGTAAAAACAGAACTGGCAAAAATTTTCAAAAATTGGGTTAAAAAAAGTGTCGGACCCTAGGTGGGAACGAACTTTTAGGGGTGCCGTTATAGCGAGAGGCGACTGTAACTACTTATGAATAAAAATGAAAAAACAGAATTTGGCTAACTGACCAATATTGTTTTTGTCTTTGTTATGCAAAATTTCCGTATTTTTAACTACTTTATTTTTCAAAGATTAATTTTTGAGAACAAAAACCGACCTGTGCCAAATTTCTCCTTTTATGAGACACATCCGCAATAATATTCAACAAAGCTACAATAGAGACTGTGAGCAGCAGGCAAGGCACCACTTTGAAAATCATTCCATTTGACCAAAAAGCTAATTTCAACTTCATGCAGTCATTCTCCTGTGCTCTTACAGTAAATAAAGTCTCTGTTGACTCACTCAACTCTTCAATTAATTCTTGTGGAATGGGAGTTGTTGATGTTATAAAGCTCTCCAGAAGTCTTAATACGGGAGTTGATGTTGTATTGTTGATAGCACGCTTTTTCTGGCGAAGGTATGATTATTGCTGGCTGAATAGTCTTCTTCAACCAAATCTTCTATTAAGTCAATATGTAGAGGTGCGAAATCACCAGTCGTAACATTATTGGAATTACTATGATCGTCTAAACTGGAGCTTGTAGAGTTGATTTCATCAAATGCAGAAGGTCTGAGGCAAGGCAGAAAAATAGCCGAAGGCACTTCCATCACTTCGAAAGTCAGAAAATTTGGCAGGTTTACAAGGGTCATAATTAGGCATGTGACTATGGCTAAAACAGCAGTAAATCTGCCAGATATCTTAAAAGTTTCAGTTTTCAAAGCTTTCAATAATAATATTTTCAATTTTACGTTTGTTGTAGGCCCGATTGTAGCCCTTCTAATTGTAAGAACCGGATTTGAGCAAGGCTGACGGTCAGCCAAATACTAGTTGCATGAAAAATAACTGAGGCGTGAGCGTGGAACATGGTGAACAAAGCCCAGGCATAGCTGTAGTCACTTGCAAGGCACCTGAAATTTTTTTCGGCCTAAATTCTACCTTTTGAGCTATCCTCATTGATTTTCAAATAATAGTTCTGTTATGAAAAGCGGTAAAACGGAAAAAGCGGTAAAGTTAACTGAATGAGTGTATTTTTTGACTTTAAGAGGTGACCACTAAGAGTAAGTCTATTTTACTTATATACTGTATTTAAAAAAGAGTAAATTAGGCGGAAAAAGAAGTAAATTAGGCGGAGAAAAAAGTGTTTTAGGCGGAAAAAAAATTAGGCGGAAAAAGTGTTTAGGCGGAAAAAAAAGTGAATTAGGCGGAGAAAAAAGTGAATTAGGCGGAGAAAAAAGTATTGTCCGTTTTGTTATGAAAAAGCGGTAAAGCGGAAAAAGCGAAAAATTTAACCGAATGAGTATATTTTTTGACTTTAAGAGGTGACCACTAAGAGTAAGTCTATTTTATTTATATACTGTATTGCTTATAGGCCGACAGTAGTACTGGCACCAAGTTAAGGTCATCGAAGGACGCCGTTGTTTTACCCCATACCTATTGGACACTTTCAAAGAAAAACCCACAGTTATAGGAGGTTGTTAGGCTCTGCCCCTTTTCGCCACATAGGTACGGGGCACTACTGAATATTTCCCTCCTATACCTATGGGCTTATCTTTGAAAGTGCCCGATAGGTATAAGGCAAAAAGGCGGCATCCTTCGATGGCCTAAAGTTGGCCTCAGTACTATTGCCGACATATCAAGCTATATTTCAATCAACCGAAAATCAGAAAATTTCAAGGTCAATCTGGATATTTTCCGGTGAAATTTCACAATCCGAAAATTGCAACCGATAGAGCTCGAGGAAATTAAAAAAAAGCAAAAAACAGCTTGATAAAAAAAATTCCAGTCTGAGATACAGGTCTTCAAGGTAGGGTGTCGGGTTATTGGAGACTGTCGGACTATTAGAGTAAATATGGTAGTCAATGAAATCTAAGCAAACCTGGAAGCAGCTGCTAGTAAAAAATGCACCACGAAGACCAAATAAGAACCCATAACGATGATGTCACAGACAGCTACTAAAATCATCAAAATGTATACTTTTTAAGCTGAAAATTTAGACCACATACCTGCACATAAAAGCACATTTACAGGCGAGATCATCGAAGGTCTGGTCAGTACTACTACTGTGATGAAATTCATCAACATACCCGCTATACACAGTGCTACAGCCAGATAAGGATGTAGTTCTCCGTAGCCTGCTTGAAAACCAGCCACTCCTGCAATCAACCAATCTGCACCATCTGGCAAAGGTACTGATCCGATTTCGCACAAAGCCAACTCTGGCTCACCACCATCTCCTTCATTCATAATCAGGGCAAGTGGCGGAAGTAATCGAGCAACTCAGCTAGTTGCTAATACAACTAGCGATGTATATAGGTAAGAAGCAACAAATATGAATAGGCATCTAAAATATTAAAGTTAAAAATTAAGGTAAACCCGATTGCTCTATTTTTGAAATAAATTACACTATAATTCCAGCAGTCGATTACATTTTGCTCTTAGAAGTCGATTCATTGAGGGACTGAGGCAAAAAATGCAAAAAATTTTTGCATTAAATTTATTTAAAAGTTCAAATAAACAGTTTTTTAATGCTTTTGAGAATAAAAAAGTACATTCGAGTCCTGGGGGTATAGTGTAATTGAGTGCTGGGCTATAGTGTAAGTGCCCCAATTTAAAAAACTAAAGATTAATATAAATCGGTATTTTTTCAAATTTTCATGTTCAGATAGAATCATAATATTTTCAATAGAATGTTTACTAGGGTTGTTAATTTGAAGATGCATGCCCGTGCGCAACAAATTGAAAAAAAAGTTGACCAGCACTCTTTTTGTTCTCAATCAAGTTTTACATGTGATCTCATTTAGACTTTTTAAGTTTTCTGCATAGGGTTTAAAAGTAGTATAGGGTCATCAATATTAGATTTGATGCAAAACGAGCAAAAAATTTGCAATGAACTTAAATGCACGCAAAATGTTCTAAAGCAGGGTTTTGATCTTAAAATTTCAAAAAGTTAGTACATTCGCTCAAAATAACTCAAAATTAAAAAGTATTTCTGCCCTAGCTCATGTGAAGTAAAACATGTGCATAATGTAGATTTTATTAGAATTTTTATGAAAAATAGGGTGGCTACCATGGTTTTTTCAGAAAATGTAAATTCGATGAGAAATGTCTAAACAAAATTTTCTATTGAAACATGTGATTACTTTTAAGGCTCCAATAGGGGTAAAGGCTGTGATGGAATGAAAAGCCTAAGAACTTTAGGCGTTACCTGAAGACAAACCAGATTATCAAAAAATTCAGGAGAAACTTTAAATTTTCATACAATTAAATTTCCAAAATTTACACGTGTGAAATTTGGAAATTTTTCTAGATCGTTGACGCCATCAATTTTTGTTTGAAAATCAATAAAGTGCAGGGTGCGTCAAATTTAGCGGATGCTTTATTTTAGCAATAACCTTTTTTTAAAAGAGATGAAAATAGGAAAAAGAATAACAACATAGCAACACTTTATTATAAACAGCTGATAAAAGTTTTGAAAATCAAATAACATAAATTACAAGTAAATTATAAGAATAAATTAGAAAAAGCGGAAAATTCACCACACTACTGCTAAAAAAAATTGCGTGTAAAATAAGTAGTAGTCTTCAAGACTACAATATGCCAATCAATGATTGCATTTAAATAATAAAAAGTCAAAAATGAGTAATGAAATTTTTAAAAGCAAGTAAAATTTTATGAATAATAATAACATAATTGAAAAAATCCCACGCAATAGACAGTAAAAAATTTAAACAAATTGTAGTAACACTATAGAATGCCCTCCCCCCTCGCAGCCAGCGCAAAACTTACTTTTCCTAAAGGGACAAGGACCCATCTTATGTTCATTCTCGATCTCGTGAACTCAACGGAAATTTTTGGTTTGCTTTGGTCCCACAAGGCGAAAAATTTAGTGAGATTCAAAAAAATTGTTTCTTGAATGGTCGTTAAAACATTTTGGCGCTACTGTAATATACACCCCCCCCCCAAAAAAATCGACTTGTTTAGGGATGGTCAAAAATCATTTTTCTACTATAAGTTCGCCATAAAAAGACCAGAAAAGCAATTTAAATGAGATTGCGGGCTGTGTTGGGAGGGGAAGGGAATAATGCAGGGCCACTTTTCGGTATGTTTGGGATCCTTAGAGTATTAATTCTCTGAGCGTCTAAGGGCACTTACAAACCCAGGAACTAATGAACCAAGCCGATCAGCGGGGTGGACCCCGCGGGTTTGCACCTAGGCCTAGCACTTTTTGAGTGCTAGGCTAAATTTTGAATGCTGGCCTGTGGCCCAGCCTTGTAGAGCGAGGGCGAAAAAACAAAGATGTTGAACATAATTTTGAATACTGGGGCCTACCGCATAAATAACTCTGGTATGTATGCTTTTTGCATGCATCCAGAGTCACTTTCGAGTGATTTGTGTCTAAGGTATGTGGGTGTGCGCATCTCAACGCCAAGCAACCAAGCCCCTGCGCCCCGAAGGGGCGCAGGGTGCTTGAGAATTAGAGATGCGCGCACTCACTTACCTTAGACATGATTCCGAGAAGTACTCTTGATCATAAAATTCATATGGAGACTCTTTTTGCCACGGCGCAGTTGAAAAACATGGTAAAGCAGCCAAAAAAAATGTGGCCCCTGTATTATTATCTTCCCCTCCCAATACAGCCCATAATCCCTTTTACACTGCTTTTCTGGTCCTTTTATGGCAAAATTATTGCATAAAAATGGTTTTTAGACACTCCCAAAAAGATTTGGTGCGGGGTGTATGACAGCAGGTCCAATTTTTGGGGGGGGGGATGGTTTATGACAGTAGCGTCAACATTTTTAAATGAATTAAGGGCTATTGATAGGGGAAGGAATAAAAGGGACCACTTTCATGGAAAAACGTTAAAAAAGCAAATGATTGTATTTTTTGGCTGCCTTACAATGTTTTTCGACTGTCCCGAGGCAAAAAAAGCATCTTTATCTATTTTATGATCAAAAATACTTGAAAAATGTTATGGTGAAAAATTTAAAAAAGCATACCAGCGCGTGACACCGCAAATTGAAGCGGGGACCAGCAAGTTTTCAATAACCGTCCTTGTTTTCACCACTTTCATGTCAAATGTGATATTTATGACCTTGTCTCACTTTTAAAAAGCACGCAGAAAACTTTCGTCGGATCAGGTAGAGCGTTTTAGAAATAAATTGCTGGTCTCCGCCTTAATTGCACTGTTACGTGCTGGTATGCCCTTTAAAGAATATTTTTTTCACTAAATTTTTCACCTTGGGTGACAAAAAAATTTTCGGTTTTTCCTAAAACCAAAGTGTTTCCGTGCCGTTCACGAGCACGAGAATCAATATGAGACAGGTCCCTGCCCTTTGAGAAAAGTTAATTCCGCGCTGCCTGGGCATTCTATAGCATAGCCACAAATTTAAAATTATTTGTAAGATTTAAAACTTCAGGAATTCAAATATAAAAAACAATTTCAATTAAAGAAAATATGGTGACCACAAAACTAAATAAATACTTTTAAAAAATTCAATTTTTGAAGTAAAATTAAAATAAAAACAGCAAAGGGCATATACAATTTTTTAAAGTTTCTCTATGTAGCTTAGAATGTGTTGCATCCGGGCCGCTTCCTACACATTTAGTTCCTACTTGATTTCCATTTTCGGGAAAAACTTTGTTTTTGCCTGAGTTGACATCAATATTTAGCAAGAGCTAGGTTTGAAAGAAGCTTCTTTTAGTATTTTTTTCCAACTCTTTTCATGTACAACCTAAAAATGAAAGGGCCTTAAGGTGGGATGAAATGACGCAGCTTCAAAGACAAATATTCCCACCCTCTCAGCAAAGTAAGAAACAAAAATGGCCCAACTAATTTAATAGAGCAACATTATTTTAGACGACATAAAAATATGGCTGGAAGGGTTGGGTAAAAAGCAGTCTTGGAAGACTTGATTGGCTAGAGACAACTTTTCTAGGCAATACTTCCGGTAGAGCCGGAATGAAAATCTCTTTTCTCAGCAATAGACACAACAAAAATTACTATGTTTAGAGTCGAAATTAGGGGGTTGCATTTGAAAAAAAAGAAATTTAGAACAACAGTATTTCAAATTTAGAACTATTTTATAGTATTAATATAACTTTTTATCCAAGAAACAAATAAATAAAATTTTAGAATTTTTTCTTATAGTATGAAAACTTTTAAGTAAAAAACACTTTGAAAAAACAAATAAATACAGACCTATAACACTTATCCAAGTTAATTTAATTTGAAAAGACTAAACTTTTGTGAAAAAGGCGTACTGGAAACTTAATTAAACTTGGAAGTTTGCTTCAATTTTTTCGTTTTAGTTAGACACGCCATCGCTTTCTAAAAAACAATTTGAGCTGTCAGCAAAAGTAATAAAGTGTGATATTGTTTAGAACCTAGCATTATACGCATAGTTTTGAATTTAGAAATATAGGCTCTATATGTGTTCGAGGGACGCCCGAAAAAAAAACATGCCTTGGTCCCCCCTGTTTCTGATTTTTGTGATGTTTTAGGCTGAGATTTAGGCAAGAGTTGGCCGCCGTAGTTAGGACGAACTCAAACATGGGATTTTACTCATAAGTCTGGAGCAGGATCAATTTGTAAGCTCAAGAAAACCAAGAAAACTTGCCTAAACACAAAAATTAACAACAGGGGGACCAAGGCATGTTTTTTTGGGGTCCCTCAAACACATATATAGGGTGTCCAATAAAAACTGCACCATTTTTGAAAACCGCCTACTTGCGTTTTCGGCGCTACCGGAGTATACGCACCCCCCCCCCCATTGAATTTTTTTTAAGTGTTTTCAAACACCCTATATCGACGTAAAATTGCCTCAGGAGTTCGAAAAAGACATTATTTTTGTGTTCTAGTCAATAAAAAATTGAGTTTTGGGAGGTCAAAACTTTTTTTTGACCCAGATTCACTTTTTTTGTCCCAGATTTCCTCATTTCTGTCCCAGATTTAGCTTAAACCACAGGGGGGACCAAGCACTTACAAAATTGGTCAAAACAATTTTCTGTCATAACAGCCTGAAAGTTTTTCTATAACGTTTCTATCATGTTTCGAGCATTTTCGCCAAAAATGATTTTTTCCGCAAAATTTTTTGCCTTGGGGACCAAGGTAGCCCAAAGTTTTCAGGAGCCTGAAATGTGACCTTGGTCCCCCAAGGCAAAAAATTTGGCGGAAAAAATAATTTTTGGCGAAAATGCTCAAAACATGATAGAAACGTTATAGAAAAAGTTTCAGGCTGTTATGAGAGAATATTTTTTTGGCCAATTTTGTAAGTGCTTGGTCCCCCCTGTGGTTTAAACTAAATCTGGGACAGAAATGAGGAAATCTGGGACAAAAAAGTGAATCTGGGTCAAAAAAAGTGAATCTGGATCAAAAAAAATATGAATCTGGGACAAGTCAAATCTGGGACAGAAAAAAGTGAATCTGGGTCAAAAAAAAGTATTGCCCGTTTTGGGACCACCCGAAAATACCTATTTTGACCATTTTTAAAGGGATTTAGAGCCATATTAGGGTGGGAAAGGACCAAAAATAGAACAACTTAGTGTAAAAAGAAAGATTTTGAACATAGTTTTGTTGACTGGGCCTACCGAATAAAAAAAACTCTGGTATGCATACATTTTTTATGCATCCAGAGTCACTTTTGGGTGATTTGCGTCTAAGCTATGTGGGTGTGCGCATCTCAACCCCAAGCAACTAAGCCCCTGCACCCCCGAAGGGGTGCAGGGGGCTTGGTTGGTTAGAGATGCGCGCACTCACTTACCTTAGAAATAATTCCGAGCAAGACTCTTGAACAAAATTGCATTTAGAGGCTCTGTTTGCCCAGCTCCAGTGACTAAAACATGCCAAAACAGGCAAATGGTCAGAATTTAAAAATGTCCAAAACTCAATTTTTTATTAACCAGAACTCAAAAATAATGTCTTTTTAAAACTCCTGAGGCAATTTTAGGTCGATTAAAAAAATTTCATTTGGGGTGGGGGTTGGGGGGCCGGGGTTCTATATACTCCGGTAGGGTCGCGTTTTCTATTGAGCTTTAACTAATCTTTTATTGACAAATGGTCGGGTCAATATATAATCTTTATTAATTTAATATTTTCAAGTTATTTTCCGCTATAAATCGATCGAGCTGTTGACTGAAACCTCAAAAAAAATTTTTTGGGTTTCACCGGTTAGCGGAAGCCCTTGACAAAAATTTCCGAAAATGGTGCAGTCTTTATTGGACGCCCTGTAGAGCGAAATTCTACATTGAAATTTTTTATAAATTTAAAAATTAATCGTTTTTTGATGCATGAGGTATCGTACAACCCCAAGTGCACCTCACTTTCCCAAAAAGTATGAGCTCTCTAGCCGAAGACACCCAAAGAGTATGAGCTTAAGATAAATCTTTTTTTGCCCGCTTCTGGCTTTTTTCTGCCTGCTGAATGCTTCTTTCTGCCGGTTTTTTTTTTGGAAAAAGTTGGAAGGGGAAAAAGTATTGGCCCTTCATAATTAGATGAAATACAGTGAGCTTCCAACTAAAAAACTCAGATGTAGAATTATGCATTTTAGAAGAAAATAAAATTTAGGTCAGTAATTATCGTCTGACTTTTTTTTATTATTAAAAAGCAAATTTAATATAATATACTTTTTTCAGTACAACAACTTTGTTATGACAAATATATAAGTACTTTGTTTTAATTATATGTCAGGCATCTTTGAAAACAGATACACACAAGCAGCTCATTACCAGAAAACGCTTCCTTTTCAAAGCGGAAATTCGACGACATTTTTTTTCTTGATTTTCCTAAAGCAAACAAACAAGGACAGAATTATCTCTAACTGGAAGCTTCAGAAAAGCAAAATTTCAGTTAAAATTGTTAGTGATTTTTCAATAAAAAAATAATGTTAAAACAGCAATATTAGACCAAGGTTGCTAACTGTATTTATTAATAACATTTGCACTTTTTTGAGAACCCCCAAAATATTACTAATATATTTTTGATATCTATTTTAGTTTTTTTATGTCAAAGGGCAGTGGAGTGGCAGTATGAAGCGCTGCTCCTAAGCACCGTCTTTTTTATCTTTCGAAACGCAGGTCACAAAAAGGAGGCATGGCAAATGTGGCCCTATCCCTTAATGGGTACCGATTTCAAGCTTGGTCCCCCCTATTATTTTTTTGTGATTCTTTAAGCCAAGATTTTGATATATGCAAGAGTTGGCCAGTGTATGTTAAGACGGACTCAAACGTATTTTAGGTTCATCTTTGAGCTTTTCTTAACATATGCTTGTGAACCCTTTCGTGAACCTAGTCCTAAAAAACCGAAAAAACAGAGGGGACCACTGCAAAAAATGGACCGGTATGTCATATAGGTCCCGTATTTTTTTAAAGTCGCTTTTTTCAGAAACGTTTGTCTTCTTTTTTGCATACAAGAACGTATGAATTATAAATCAACGATGCTCAACAAACAATGCCATTAGGTTTCTCACCACATTTTGACTTCGCTTTGCGGTTGTTGTTCAGGCTGAGGCAACGGTAGGTCAGCGTATTTTAGAACAGATTTGAATATTTTTTGTTACTTTTTTCAAACTTTGAGAAAGATCTATGAGACTTTCATGATATATACTGGTCAACTTTGGCTTGCATAAGCAAAAAGAATCACAAAAAACCCCACCAGGGTGGACCAAGCTTGAAAATCGGTACCCATTGAAGGATAGGGCCGCGAATTTCCTATATGCGGTAGACCCCAATGAACAAGACTTTGTTTCAAATTCCATCTTTGTGGGGTGTTTAGGTACCATTCGAGGATGGCTTACTTCGGTCACGCAAGGCAAAAAGTGGATTTCGAGTTAAAAAAATATTTTTTAAATGGTAGGAAGCGTCCTAAAAACATGTTTTTTACACGCTAAGAGTGCGAAAACGTCAAAAAACATTATTTGGGGCGTTTTAGGAGGACTCCGAATAACCAACTTTTGCCGAACTTTTTCAGTGCATTTTAAGAGACTAAGCTTAAAAGCGATGGCGACTAGTGTGATTTTGGGAAAAAAATTAAACTTAAAAAACGGTGACTGAGCCGGTAATGCTATCAGCGAATAACACATATATGTACCTATTAGCGCCCAATTCACCATCATTCAAGAAAGTCGCTTGAAAAATGAGTGGGATAATAAATTTAGAAGAACTGTGTTCTCTTTTGCCGTGTTGCTTAGCCCAGAAAACAAGAGGACTGATTAAAGTATTAGAAAGGGGCACCAAATATTTTGAAGAAAAAGAGTTTGGAGCATTTTTCTGCAGCAGGATGACTACTTTTGAAAACTTAAAAAGTAGCTTAAAACTGCACTAGAATGATTTTCTGCGCAAATTAACTCAGTATAAATTCAATCAAAACAAGCTAGAAATAAAAATAATGACATAAAAAGGCAAGCTACTTCTGGACAGCCAATTAAAAAGGAAGTGGTGCTCATTTGGAATTTATTCATCTAGCTCAATCCTTTTCCACTTTAAGCTAGATGTTTTGAAACAACTAAAAAACAGAAATAATGAATTTGGACGGGCACACTCCAAAAATATTGCAACTAAGAAAAGAAAGTGTGTTTAAAAAGAAGAGAAATTTGTCAAAATGGAAGAATATATTAATTAGTAAATAATTTTGAGCAGGGTGTTCAATGAAAAATATAGCCAAAACTTACGCAAGCCCAGAAAACTAAAGCTAGCTAAGAGCTTTACCAGTTACTGAAAAAAACAGTGTATTAACATCACCATTATGCAATTGGTAATATCCAGCTTTAAAGGGGCATGCTCGTCGCCGATGGGAATATTTTGAAAGGCGGGTACCATGTCAATTCAAAAAAGAATTATTTTCAAAAACATTTTTGTTGAGTGCCCTGCGGGAATAAGTAATCAAAAACAAAACTTTCACTTAATAGCATTGGTGGCCTAGTGGGATAGAGGGAGTACCGTAAAAACGCCTACGCAAAAACGCCTACAGTAAAAAGGCCTACAGCAAAAAGGCCTACGCAAAAAGGCCTACAGCAAAAACGCCTACAGCAAAAAGGCCTACAGCAAAAAGGCCTACACTAAAAGGCCTATAGTAAAAAGGCCTACAACTGTTTCTAAACTAATTTGATCTACAAATGTCCTGAAACGCATTAAAATTGGATGTCTGTGTGACAAAAAGGCCTGAAAAGGCCTTAGCCATGTTTCGATTTAAAAAATTATAACCTTCTGTATATATTCTATTTAAGTTCACGCTTCTATTGAAATTTCCATATTCTTTTCAGCGTTGGCATTCATTTGGGCAAAACTCGTTTGCGCACCTCATTTGGGCGCCAATTTCATAATGTCTAATTTCCTAACTCAAAACTGCGGTTTTTCCGATTTTATTAGTGTATTCGTCCCCGGACACGTCAACTCGGGCGGCGGTCAGTTGTCCCTCCTAAAATTGACCCTCGGTCAATCGCTCCTGTGGTAAATGAGAGAATTTTTTTCATTCAAAAGAAATTTTATTCCGATCTGGTTGGAACGTCACAGTGTTTCAATGGAGGTGGTAAATTCCTCACGGTGAATTCACCGTCCAGTAATTTCCCCTGTGGTAAATTAGCCTTTCCAAAATTGTGAGGTTACATGTTTAAATCCAAGTGACAGCAGACATTATTTTTTCTCAAATAACAGTAATACATTAGTATTAAAAACTATGTTAGACGTGCTGTGACATGGCTGGGAATCAAACCCGCGACCAGCTTTCACCGATTTCTGCTACTCGGGCAGTGGTCAGTTAAATCCGCGGCTAATTAGCTCCGTATTTTTTAAACCAATAATATTGCTATATTTTTGTCTAACTATCCTTGTTTTTCAAATGATTTTCTATGAACAACCTCAGAAAATTGAAATTCTATTCGTTTCAGGACTGAAAAAATGTAGATAATTTTATACGCGTTTTTACTGTAGGCCTTTTTGCGTAGGCGTTTTTGTGTAGGCGTTTTTGCGTAGGCCTTTTTACTGTAGGCGTTTTTGCGTAGGCCTTTTTACTGGACACCGGATAGAGGCGGCGGACTGCGAAAGTTGGTCATCGGTTCGATTCCCACTGGAGGTACAATTTTTCCTCGACTTTTCCAAAATTTCGTCAAATTAATTTTCGTTTGAATTGACCTGTGCCCGTATTCATGGCGCAAAACGGTAAAAAATCGGACCGATTTTGGAACCGATTCTGTTCCATTTTCGGGCCTGTTTTTGGAACAGATCGGTTCCAAAATCGGTCCGATTTTGGAACCGATTTTTGTACCGGTTTTGTAACAGATTTTTTGTACCGCTTGATTTGCCGATTGTTTTATCGTTTGTTGTACCGATGTTTGTACCGTCTTTTGTACCACTTGTTTTATCGTTTCTTATGCAGCTTGTTTCACCGGCTTTTGTATTGATTTTGCCCAGCTAGTCTCATACTAACTGAGAATGAGTGAGTGATAAGTGTAGTTTATAACAAATAACTGTAGAAATGTAGAGGGTTTTGCCTTATATTTCTACAGTTAACGACAAGTCTCAGGCAATTGTGCGGGTTGTGGTCCATCCTATCATATGCAAAATGAAAAAACCACCCGAAACACCCAAAACCAGTTAAAACCACCCAAAACTAGCCAAAAAGCCTCAAGATTAGGTTTGGTTCACACTTTTCAAGTTCGTGCATTTTAAAAAATTTCGCGGAAATTAAAGTATTAAGTCTGAACCATCCAAACCAAGTGGTCGTCCACTTGGATCAAATTTTTTTACGTTTTCATGTTCCAAAACGTGTTTTCTGGACTAATTCGGGCATGCTGAAGATGGTTTGACAGTGGTAAAATGCCGCTTTCTCGAGTATTTTTTGAGTATTGGGCGATAATTGACTTTGGTGAAATCAATTTTTGACCAAAAGTCAAAAAATATGTGAGAAAACGACATTTTACCATTGTCAAACCATATTCAGCTTGTCCAAATTAGTCCAGAAAACACGTTTTGGAACATGAAAAACGTAAAAAATTTTTGATCCAAGTGGACGACCACTTGGTTTGGCTGGTTCAAAGTAACAAATTTAAATTCCCGCAAATTTGAATGGGAAAATTTTCCATTTTTCCTATTGGGGACAGAGTGCGAGTGAGAGTGAGAAGCAGAGTTCGAGTGAGAGTGGAAGAGCTCCATTGGAGACTTAGCTTTACCTTAGACATGATTCCGGGAAGACTTTTGATCAAAAATGCATCTAGAAGCTCTTTTTTCCCTGTTCATGTCAATGCCGTGTTCTTGTATTTCGTGGACAGTGTGATGTGCATTGAATTCAGCATGAAATTCTGTACACCTAAACGCGAATATGATGTGACACCCACATCTAGCATATAGCCTCAAAATGGTTGGAGACTTGATAATGCACCAATAGCCGAGTGGATGAAGCTTCTAGCAATAAGTTGAGGCTCGAAAGTTCGATTCCCACTAGAAACAGCAAATTTAAAATCGGTTCGAAAATTGAACAGTTGTCCCAAAATCGGTCCGATTATCGGTCCGAAAATCTTATCTTATTTTCTGTCGATTTGCGCCCTGAATACGGGCACTGGTACCCGCCTTTCAAAATATTCCCATCGGCGACGAGCATGCCCCTTTAATGGGCGTTATTTTTAGCTTGGTTCCCCTACTGTTTTTCTTGAAAAATGCCTCGGTGCCTCTTGTTGTTTTGAAGTGGATCATGGTTGAGGTGATCGTGTTAAGGTGATAGTGTAACCATAATCACACTATTAACATATTAATAATAACCAGGAAAAACCAAGGATTTTTTGAAAAAAAAAACAACAAATGGGTGAAGCTAAATCAAATCCTTGTTACCGCATTTTCTCGATGAAACGGGCCTGCTCTTTTTTTACTACAGTCAAACCTCGATTTAGTGGAACCTCCAAAAGTTCGTTCCCACCTAGGGTCCGACACTTTTTTAACCCAATTTTCAAAATATTTTATCGATTCTGTTATGACAGTCTGGTCGCAAATATCGTGAGGATTCCGATTTTGCCGATCGTTTTTTGAAAAGTAAACGAATTTTGGGTTGAAAAAGTGAAACCTCGATATAGTGGCACCTGTTTTCAAAAAAGGGGTGCCACTATATCGAGGTTTCACTTTTTTAACCAAAAATCGTTTACTTTTCGAAAAACGATCGGCAAAATCGGAATCCTCACGATATTTGCGACCAGACTGTCATAACAGAATCGATAAAATATTTTGCAAATTGGGTTAAAAAAAGTGTCAGACCCTAGGCGGGAACGAACTTTTGGGGGGTGCCACTAAATCGAGGTTTGACTGTACTCGGAAATCTGAAATTTTTGAGGTAAATCTCAAAATTTTGAGGTAAATCTCAAAATTTTTGGTTGCTTAACCAAAATCTGATAAATGGAATCAGTAGAGCTCGCAGAAATTGAGAAAAGGCAATAAACATCTTTGGACAATATTCACTCTGGGCTGAGATATAAGTCTTCAGAGTCGAGGGGCTCGTTTATCAGAGACGGGCCGTTTGGCTCTATTCTAAAATGGGGTGGGTTTGCCTTGGTCCCCTGTTGAATTTTTATGTGATTTTTTAGGATTAAGCAGGGGTAGTCCGGCGTATTTTAGTAACAGGACGGACTTAACACTGGAAAGCCGGAGTGTACTAAGTGTATATTCTGGTGAAAAATTTCACGCTGAACACGATAGTGAAAAAAAATCGAAAAAAACGGCACTATTGTGTGGTCAGCTGCTCTTCTGAACCAGGCAAATCATAATTTTTGCACATGCAACTTCAAAGGGGTAGATATTGTCAATTTTCATCACAGATTTCAGTTATTTGATAAGTAAAAGAAAGCGCAGATCACGAGCTTTCTAATGACATATCATTGAAGTGATTTTGCGTGTTAAACAAGAGTCTAAGATACGTTTAAGCAAGTCCTAACATACGGTGGCTTATCCTTGCCTTAGCCTGAAAAGTCCTAAAAAAACAACAGGGGGATCTAAGCGAAAGAAACCCCATTGTGGAATAGAGCCTCCCGCTCAATAAAGAAAAGACGGTAACCACAGGACCTTTAAAACCACAGGACCTTTTTAAATAAGACATTTGAAATATCAAAAAAAATAGGCTTCTGTGAATGACCTAAAAAATTCAAAACAGTGTGATCACATGGTTTTAATTTTTAGTAATACCTCCGAGAAAACTAGACTTCAACCTGAACATTTCTATATATCAAGAACCAATGGTAATTATGGGAACTTCTAAAATCGAAATGTATTTTGAGGAAAAATACTCTAAACTATATTGAACACTGCGAAAAGTGTTAGTATAAATTTTAAAAAGTATTCAAATCAAGAGTCTTTTTCAAACTTCAGCAACTAATGCAAGTTAACACATGCTTTTTAATTTTTTAGCAGAGAGTAGGCCAAAGCAAACAGAGTATTGTTGTCACATATTAAGTTTCAAGTCAGAGCATATATGAAATAACAAGTGCTGTAACAAATTTAAAATTTATATATATTATACAGCATCTCTAACTAAACAAACATAGTTTTTAGATTAATGTTTTAGCTACTAAAGCCAACCAACGCAAAAAAGGTATGAAACAGCATAAATTTTTCATCTGCCAAAAAGTACATAAAATATTAAAAAGTTTGCAGAAAAGGCTTATTAGTCCCTAAAATAAATACACAAAACAGCAGGAGTTCAGATAAAAGGCAAATGCTCCAGGCTATTTTTCAGTAAATGGAGGCAAAGTTTCGGAGAATGAAGTCATTTCATTAGCAACCACCGGCTTGTTTTGATGCTTAACCCTTTTCCAGCTATAATACTCCAGCGCACCCAAATCTAATTTATACCTAATTTTATGTGGGTCACTTGAAGCAAAATAAAAAGGGCAAAAAGTGGCGTAACTATTTTTATTCAGTAAAGTTACGTTTGCTCGAAATTTTTCCATACATATTCGCTACTTCGGTCAAATAATTGAATAAAAAGGTCTTTGCATGGAGCAAATTTTTGTGAAACTTTGGTCTCTATGGTCGAACTTCGATAAGCCGGCACCACTGGAGGTGCCAGGTTATTGGGGGTGCTGGGTCAATAAAGGTACGGAGTTTTCGAATAAAAGCTGAAATCAATATTTTGATAAAAAATTGCAACCCGTTTATAGCACACTTAAATAGAAGTAAAATAATTGGGTAATCCTTTTTTGGACAAATGTACTTTTTAGGGCAAATTTCACTTTTTCGGGCATATTTTTTGAATGATTTTATCAAAATTGATAAAATCATCATGTAGCCTGCGATTCTAGTTTTGTATGAAGTATCATTGCTACATCATCTTTGTGAAATGCAGCACAAAAAGGTGAAAGTATGAAGCAAGTCAGAAAAATAGTTTGGTTCATACTCTTATCCTGCTGCAAAATTTATAAACCGATGTGTAGCCGTGAATCTTAGATTTGAATTTTGTTCTACATTTGCAGAAATGATGCAACAACTGGTACTTTATTAGAAACTAGAATTGCAGAGCTACCTGATGATGCTATCAGTTTTGAAAAAGATGATAAATTCAATAAAATCAGTCAAAAAAATTGCCTAAAAAAGTAAAATTTGTCCCGAAAAAAATTTTGCGCAAAAAAGTGTATATTTGCCCCAAAAAAGGATTACCCAAAATACATCTCTAGACTAGTTTGGTAAGTTTCGAGAGTAGTTTGAATTTACTGCGGTATTACACGACAAACTTACACTTATATATTAGTGTTACAAACTCATAAATTATCTTTGTTGCTCTGGCCTTAAGTATCTTCTCTTTGGTTCCTTTTATTCGGCCCTTGGTTAAACTACTGATACCATAGAAAATAACGCCAAATTACTAGTGCTGGCTAATCAGCGGTCATTTGAAAAGACAAGACTGAGCTCAAGGTGCCGGCTTATTTGAGATGTCGGGTTATCGGAAGTAAACTTTGTCGATTTTCACGAACGACCAGCCAAATTTTCAAATAGCGCTGACTCATTGACAGTGGCGGTTTATTAGAGTGCCGGGTTATCGAAGTTCAACTGTACAAAGCCTTTTTATACAACTTTTCGAAATCTTAATGAGTCGATAGTTCGATACAAATCAAAGATCCACGGCTACACGTCGGTATATAAATTTAAAAAAATGTAAAAAATCTAGAGAAAAACCAACAAATTTAAATGATTATTTGACGGGGTAAACCACTTACAGCCTTTTTTGAGACAGTAGACAGCTTGTATAATGTCCAAAAAATGATCAGAGAACAAAAACATTCTTAATGAAAGTTAGTCAGGGAACAATATAATTTCTCTATAGACTTCAATGAAGCTGGCTAGCTTAAAAGTTTTCTCACGCCTCATTTTTTATTGCTGTTTGATGCCAAAAATTATTTCATCAATAAAAATAAGACGAATAAATATGTCCGCAAGGCTTCTCCTCTCGCTAGAGTCATTGTGAAAAATTTAGGTCCCATCACTTGAATAATAATTTATTCAGCAAAATAGCAAAGTGAGTTTAATTTATAGAAAAAAGTCTGCAGGATATTTTTTATAAAATTTGTGAAGTTAGTGTTATATAACCCCCCTATATTATACGACACTAGGGTTTTTGGGGAGGTGGGATTCAGTTAGTGACACTAGTGCCGAATTTATGTTATCTTTGACTGTAAAATATTTTGATTGAAAAAACGCAATCTGTAAAAATGAGTAAATACCAGGATATGACGAAAAAGGCCAAAATGAAAATTCTTAAAGCGCAGCCTAAACTCTGAGGAGCTTAAACTGCTATATTCTTTTAAAAATCGTATATACCAAATGACTTACTATCAAACCTCAATATAACGACACTTCGATGTGAAGACACCCTCGATATAATGACACATAAAAATTGACCTATTTGGTCGGCTTTGACTAAAATAGTTCAAATTATAAAACAGGTATATTATAAGCGTGCGAAAATGTAGGTCAATCAATAGAATTATAAAGAAAGAAGACTACGTTAAAGAAAAACTACGTTAAAAAAGACTACGTTAAAGAAAGAAGACTTTTTAATACGTATGTTTCTCTGTCAACTACCCATATGAATTTTTTTTTGTATTTTTTGTATAATTCATAAATATACAAGTTTTACTTAATACATTTGCTTTAATCATTCATGATATTATGCCAATCCAGTGCTTCTGGATCTAAATTCCATAGACGGTCTAATGTGCATTTGTAGGCCAATGACATAGTATGTTCGCAATCAGCCAAAGTTGGATAGACATTTTGAGGGTTGCATTCATGAGAATACCTTAAATTATTATTATTTTGATTAAAAATTAGTAATTAGTATAATAAGAAATGTCACTTACTCTTTATTTCGCAATTCAAGTACAAACTGCTCATTTTCTGGTCTTGCATCAGGTAGGAAAATAGCTCTGGAATCTATTAAGTCTAAAAATGCAAATTTTAAATTATTCCAACAATTTCGATTTCCTACTTTTAGCAACGGTCATCCCGAATTCCCAGAAATGAACGGCCTGCTGTGGCGCACCATCCAGTATTTTTGACGAATGCTATTCGATTATGTCCACGGAACGCATTACTCTTTTCGTGCGTGGTTTGACGACTTGACCACTGTATCTGACCCATACATATTCCAGCCCACAGAATAATCAGCTTTCTAACATGGTAGTAGTCCGGTTGCAACGCTAAGATCACATAAGCAATTGCATTTGATGATCCCTGTAATTTGCCTAGTAATGGTGCCCAGTTATATATTTTTACCTCATAATCGGCGACCATATTTCGAACACCATCCCCCGGAGAAAGTCCTTCGACTCCACTACCAAAGACATTGTAGACTGCGGGATGCCATGGTTGTTGCTCGTAGGAGTAGAACAAAGATCCATTGTGGCCTTCCATCCACCTTGAAAATACTTTTATTAAAAAGGCTATTTGTTATCAATATCTCAAACCAGGTTGTATGTGGTGCTTGTTTCCATTGTTTGATAACCCTCATAGGCCAGCCCTGACAGGCTGGCCTATGAGGGCATCACTATGGTGAAGCCAGTAGTAGGGTTGTATATCCTAGGCACAGTAAAATGTTCTTGCTTCCCAACAACTGAGAAATTTTGAAGTTAAAGCATGCCGTGCATTGATAGCTACTATTCATGTAGGCAAAGACACGCCAGCGATGACTTTCATCTATCCTCACTGCAAACTTTGTAGCAGTTCTATTTAAAACCTCAATATTTCCTGAAAATTTTCAGGTGCTATATGAAAACGTTGACAAATAGTAAGGTTCACCCTCCGGTTCGTCCTCTGTTTTAATGTTCTCGTCCAAGCATCTGAACGATATTTGTCCCAGAATTACTGAGCCCTGACTGTTTGGCAAATCCCTCGCCTCTTCTGTGATAGGAGGACCGAATTCGCCCTCATCATCACTTTGTTGTTCAGCCCACGGAGTTTCATCCTCCTCTTTATCGTCTTCATCAGAATCAGATGCGGAATCGTCTTCGGAGTCACTTCTAGAGAGATATTCGTCCCATTCAAAATCATGAGTGAGGCCGATTCTTATATGGCGAGATTCGGCTGCTTTTCTTTTGACTGTGGTATCTAGCTTTTTCCACCATATTCGGAATCGTCTTACAAAAGAGTAGAGTAAATTTCCGGGTAGATTTGATCCATCATTTCCATTTCATATTGAGTGGGTGACTCATTCCATAAATTTTCATTCCTCAGAACTATTTCTCTATGAAAAGATAAAGTAGATGGAAATTCCATTATAAAAAATTCAATTTATAAAAAAATTATAAAAAAAATTGGCGGGAATTCAAATTTTGAATTTTCAAATTTATTTATTTTATTTTATTTTTTCGGCAATTTGAATTATTTTTCAAATGAAAAAATGATATAACGGCCCCCGATATATATATATATATAAATGTAATAAAAAATAAAGACCCACCTTATTTTTAGGCCCTCGGCTTCGTGTGATAGATGTCCAATGTTTCCGACTTTAATCATTTCTCGAAAACTTTTGACTTTCAAGTAAATTACATTATCTTCAGCATCTGTGTCAAAGCAAAATAATTCGGGAAGAATTTCGCAAACATCTTGCCGGCATGTCAAGTTTAATGGTATACACAGTTCCACGTCTGCCATGCTGAAAAAAAGTAACGGCATACAAAATGACAAAAAAAATTATTTGGCACTTTTTTTAATAGCTAAATTGTTTTAATTTTCAATACAGTCAACTCTCTATAAATGGGCACCCCTAGGGACCGAGCCTTTGGCGCCGGTTAATAGAGGGTGCCCCTTTATAGAGGGTTGACTGTATCTCAAAGTTTGACTGTAAATATTTTTTAGTTTTTTTTTCTATGTAATCAGCTGTATTAAGTTAACTGTGTACAAACTGTAAACGTTAACTGTTTACTGTGTGCTGAAATTTTTAAAAGCATTTTTATTAATAAAAATCTCCTACTCAAGCTAAGGTAATTTTTAGAAAATGAAGACCAATAATTAATCAGTTTGTTGTGTCAAACAGAACTTTTAAAAAGGGCTTCCTCCTTTCAAAAAATAACTTTAAAATAGTAGTTAAAAATCTATACATATCTATAAAAATATTTTACGTCTTTTTTTTTGAAAGAAGGAAGCCCTTTTTAAAAGTTCTCTTTGACACAACAAACTGATTAATCATTGGTCTTCATTTTCTAAAAATTACCTTAGCTTGAGTAGGAGATTTTTATTAATAAAAATGCTTTTAAATTTTTTTATTATAGTCAACTGTATACAGTTGACTTAATACAGTTGGGGGATTAAAAAAGGTTATACCTATCATAAATACGTATTTTACCGCCGTTTCAGCGAATAAAAAAAACTTCGCTTATTGAGACCCGCCTGATATAGCGCAAACTTATTTATAAAGTAAACATTGTAAAAAAAATAGATGCGCACTATATCAAAAGGCGACTGTAAAGCAAATATTAATATTAATTAATACAAAAATAAAGAAACTTGCGTACCTTTGAAACTGGGCCTAATTGCTCACAATAACTGATACCGCAGTAACAACAGTTCGCACAGTGAATATTTTGTGATTAATATAGCAGTAGTAACAATACTAGCAACAGCAATTAGTCAATATATTGATAGATAGTTCCCAGTTGCACTGCCCAAACAAGCCTGAAAACATCAAAATTAGGGCCCAATTAAGCGAGTTTTTTCCAAGTAAAAGACTGCTGCTTTTGCAGAATGCACACACAGCACACACAGCAGCTTCTAAAATCCAACAGAAACACCTTAAAGAGTGAGAAAAAGTTGAAAGAAAAAGTTAAGACAAGGTTTATTTGTTATGGTACATCTGTTTTGAACCAAAAGTAGAGAGAAAAGAAGCATACAGAGAGAGATGCATTTTTGAATGTTTTGCACACAACGCACACTTCTTATCAAATGACCCACATTATGTAGTTTGAAAAAGGCGATACAACACTCCTTTCCAAGGAAACAAGCACTTATGTCAGGGACAAAAAGCAAAGATACGGAGCAAAAATATGCCGGCCTATTAGAGGAATAGAAATACCCTTGGTATTGTCAGTGCAAAAGGTGTGAAATAGGTGAAAATTGAATAAAGTTGGCTAAGAGAAAAATACTCTTTGGAGGGGCGTTGCACTTGGAGTGTGTCGATGGCGCAGTGGATGTGCTTTTGTATTTTTTCGAATATGAAGTTTCTTTTCGAAATTCTGTAAAGTGCGTTAGACAGCCGAGGAATTTCTGATTGAGAAAGGTGTTATCAGAGTTTTAACCTGTCTTTGAAAAAAAGTGTGAAAAAGTAAGTGTCAGTTTCATTTTTAATGTCAGTTTAGCAAAAAAGAGCCTAAACTGACACTGACATTTTTTAGTCAAATGAACCCTCAATATAACGACACCTTAGCCGGTATCCAGGGGTGGCGTTATATCGATGTTTGAGTGTAATAAGAGTCCAGCGAGAACCGTTTGCAGTTCGTCAGTCATCAGGTGCCACTTCATATCGCTTACTGTTCCGAATGTTGTTTTTTTTGTTATTTTGTAAGCTTAGGCAAGAGTAGGCCAGCGTATGTTAGGATGGACTCAAACATATGTTTACCTGGTCAATTACCTGGTAACGTCCTAGCGTGGGCTGACCAACCCTTGCCTAAGCCTAAAAATCACAAAAAACAACGGAAGCGACCAAGGAACCCCCCCCCTCATTGAAACTTAGAGGCGCGCTTTCAATAAGGAGTAAAATAAGCTATTATGACTTTGCAGTTGATTGAAAAAATAAAGATCAGTATATTTTAATATACTGTTGGATAGCACAGTCTCCTTAAGTGCGTATAGACGGCGCAAGTTGGATGATGCCGAAGTAAAAAGGTCGAGCGTTAGTATTTCATTAAAAACCAGCATCTTGTGGTGTGGCAGCCAGGGTAGACTCGAAGCCAGCAGACGACTCCATAGCCAAAGCACAATAGTCGATTTTCAACAGCCGCTATTCCGTCAATAATGTCAATCGACTGGATGGAGCATTATAATTTTGGGTCACATCGGTAGGTGAAATTGACTGAGTGAAGGATAGCCTAATTAAGCCAAAAAAATTAAAATATTTGCGAAGAATAAATTCACTTTGCAGCGAAAACATTTTGTTGCTAAACTTAAGCTTTATCCTCGAGTTAATTTTGAAACAGTCCCAAGAATAGGTTAATTTAATCACCATTAAACAAGAGTAAGTGAGCCCATTCATTCCAGCAGGCCTATCTTCATCATAAAATGAAAGCAAACTTAATTTGAAAAACTGAGCGGGTGTTTTAATAGGTTTGTTTTTACAATAAAAAATTAGCCTTTATTTGCTGAGTTCTAAGTTAGCAGATTTTTTTTAAAGATTGCTACAATTTTTCTAAAAAGTTTCGACAGCACATTTGCCAATACAAAATAGCATTCGAGCCTGGCTTTCAATTTTCATTAAATTGCTAGAGTTTTTAATCTTTCAAAGTAAGATTAAAGTTTTTTTCGGCTGTCATACCATGTTTTTCAACATGTCTCAAAAAGGCGATAGGACGGGAAGCCAGTTTTTGGCTTTTGACCGCGGCCAAAAAGCCAATTCTCAATTTTCGATTTGTTGATTGCATGAGTCTGGAATAGGCAATTTAGGGGTTATTTTTTCTGGAATTGTCATATGTTGAAATAGCATCATGACCAGAAAAAAATAACTGCTAAATTGCCTATTTCAGACTCATGCTGATCAAAAAATCAAAAAACGAAAAATTAAAAATCGGCTTTTGGCCGCGTTTAAAAAGACAAGAAGCGGCTTTTCGTCCTACCGCCCTCAAAAAGAGACTCTATATTCATTTTATATCAATCATTATATCACAAATAATACTACATAAACCACTAATATTGTTCTACTATCTCTTCAACAATTAAAACTAAAATTCAATAAGAAACAAATAATATACAGGTCGAGTTTTTTAGAAATTAAAGTAGTTTTGGGCTGGTAAATTTTTGTTTTATCATCCCATTCAAACTAATAAACATTCGTTTGAAAGCCCTCAGTTTCGACTCTGTAATGTTTAATTTGGTTCAGCATTATTGATTAGTTTCGGCTATGAAAGGGGGAAGCCATTTAGGTCTGAAAAAGTGACCTCCATGGCGCAGTGCGTAAAGGTGCGTTCACAATGAGTCTTAAACTCAGTGCGCGACTTGATGTCCTTTTGGCTGCAATTGTTTTTCTTGCTTAAGAAAAAAAGTTTTGTTAGTGCCATTATGTAGCTAAGATTCAGGGCTTCGAAATGAGGCATTTAAAATTGACATATGGTTTCAAAATTTCAGATACAAAGGCCCAGTCTGTCACTGAGTCTGACACTAAGTCCGACACTCATACCGAGCGTAAGACTCAATGTCAGACTGGGCATTTTTATCCAAAATTTCGCAATTGCCGCCTTTTCGCCCCATACCTATGGGGCACTACTATTGCGAAAAAGACGAAGCTTAACACCCTCCTATACCTATGTGCTCATCTCTGAAAGTGCCCCATAGGTATGGGGCACAAAAGCGGCATCCTTTGATGACAAATCTTGGACTATGTACTACTTGTGAATAGCTCATTCTGAAGCCCTGAATCTTAGCTACAAAGCGGTACTAACAGAATTTTTTTCTAAGTCAAGAAAAAAATACAGCCAAAAGGAGGCCGGGTCGCGCACTGAGTTCCAGACCTATTCTGAAAGCCCTTAAGCGTTTGCGTTTTTTGGCCCAAAATGGTGTTACAGGTTCGATCCCACGTGGAGGCATGCTCTTTATTTTGGACTGTTTGACCAGTTCTAGGGGTAATTTGGGTCTCTGATTCCGAATATGGAATCAAAAAGTCTAATTACCTTTAAAACTGGTCAAAAAAGCCAGAATAAATAGCATGCCACCACATGTGATCAATTTGGGCCAAAAAACGCAAACTCTTACCCAGTGCGTTATGGAGCCACTTTTTGAACCCTAAATGGCTCCCCCTCAAACATTAGTATGAAAGAAAATACATTTTTTAGAGTAAAAAGCCGAAAACCAAATAGTAATGCCAAACCAAATGTCTCATTAGAGAGTCAAAATTGAGGGCTTTCAAACGAATCTACAGGGGGTCATTTCTATATTGGCCACATTTTAAACGACTCTAATTTCTTTGTTCTATTACTCTACATGGTCTACTAGATGGTTCTCTAACAAAAAACTACATTAGAAGAAGCTTTGCATAAAAGTTCATTTATGATCTTTGCTGTGATGTCTGTAGCTGTTTAGAAGAGCTATATATCATTGTTCTATTCCTGACGAGTCTTATTATTCCATCACGGATAGTTTTGTTAAACACCAAATAGATCACAGGGGGAATTCCTAAAAAAATTAAAAAAAACTTAGCTAGTTTTTAAAAATAAGGCTGGCTCACCATGAGAAAAGAACCACATATAAGTGCCTATGATAATAAGCAGTCTAGGAAAAGGATAGAGGTTTTGCAGGATATCACAAGTGCCAGCTATAGTGTTTGTCAACGAGATGATAAATACTTGCAGGAAAATCTTAAATTATTTTTGTATAGAAAAAAAGATCAGTCAGTGTGAAACATACCAGCTTTTGGTTGACGTTTTTTTTCACTGCCTGACTCTGTAGCGTGCTAACTTTAATAACTGAGCTGACAGCATAAAAAGAGTAGAATGAGAATAAGGCTACAACAACAGCTATATTGTGCACATTGCTCCAATTATTCATGTAAACCAGGGACTGCAAACCATTTACATCAAAAAACGGCTTTAAAGCAGGGCTTCGAATCGTCCTTTTTAAAAAGATTTGTCCTTTTTTTCGGCAGCCCAAATCTTTTTTATTTTTGAAAATTTAGTCAAAATATTTTTTTTCGCTTCAAAATGGCAACAAGCACTGGATAAAATGACCCTTTACTTCAAAAACAGTCAAAATGTCCTTTTTTACCCAGATGTCCTTTTTTGTAATTTTTCATTCGAAGCCCTGCTTCAAAGTAATAATAAAAAAAAAATAAATAAAAAAAGAAGCACTTATTGTGCTCTACCCTATAAAAGAGGTAAAAAATCAATTGGGTTTAATAATTCGTTCTTGGCGGCGCAATGGGTAAGCGATTGTGTTTTTTGGCCCAAAATCATGCGCAGGTTCGATCCCACCTCTCTTGGATGGTTGACCAATGTATAATGGTAATTGGAGTCGCTAATTCTGAATCTGGGTCGAAAATGTCGAATGACCCCTAGACATTGGTGAAAAAAGCCGAAATAACTTGCGAGCCACTAAACGGGATCGAACCTGCGCAACATTTCGTGCCAAAAAATACAAACACATACCTACTACGCCACCAAGGCCGAATTTTCCAACCTAAATGGCTGCTCCCCCTGTTAAACCTAACAGCTTTCCCTCGGCTAAAGTCTAGTATACACCCTTCACTCAAGTCTAGTATACACCCTTCGTCAAATGAGCTTGGGGACCAAGGCAAATTTTTTTTAAATTAAAAATTAAAAAAAATTTTGCCTTGGTTCCCCCAAGCTAATTTGACTGAAGGGTGTATACTAGACTTGAGTGAAGGGTGTATACTAGAACTGCTCCTTTCCCTCTCTTGCAAACTACCGATTTTTTCTAATTATAGGCTCTCCCCCTAAATTTGAAAAATGTCTTTGTGGAATTGTGCTTTTGATCTTCTTTTTAAATTTTCCTCTCATGCAAGTTACCCCTAATTTGTAGCTCATCTCACTGGCAACAAAATAAGGGGTAGCTTGTTTTAAAGCAGTCTCCGACAAGTCGGTATAAAATACAATGCGTAAAGTGGGGTCTAAACTTAGAGAAAATACGGTATCTCAAAAGTATTGATTGGAAAATTATTTTCCAATATCACAAAAATTCAGTTTATAAAACTTAAAACCTACATCTTCTGGTTTGTAAGCTTGCTCCACGTGAGGATTAAACTGCCAGGCAAAGTATGTTCCTGTGAAAAGAACGGGAAGTTCGAAGAAGCCAAAGCAGACAGCATAAGCAGCAGTAACAGCTACCCACACCCAAGTTTTGCCCCCAGAAAAAAGCAACTCTCCAAATCTTGGACAAAAATGGTAAAGAAACCGATAAAAGCGAGTATAGTGGCGGCACAAGTTTCGGAAGCCCAAAACACTGAAAATTATTAAAAGTAAAGAATGGTAAATATTATTAATGAAACAATTTTACTTTGTCCGAAATGTCCACTAAAATAGATAAGTGTAGAAAAGAGCAATAAGAAGCTCCTCTCATGGCCAAAACTCCAGTTTCGAGTCCTACTATCACTATCTGCAGCATATCGGTAAGTCCAATAAAGAACATAAGCTTGTAACAAGATACTTTCATTTGTTTGTAGATGACCAGCATACATGGAAAGTACAACATCTTAATATATTCTTTTATTCAACTTTTTTATTACTTAGTCTCGGTCTATTTCAATGTGGTTTATTTTGAAGGAGTGAGAGGAGTAAAAGCTACTTAGGTTGAAAATTCGGCCGCGGTGGCGAAGTTAATAAGCGTTTGTATTTATGGCCCAAAATAGTGCGCAGGTTCGATCCCGCCTGGTGGCACGCTATTAATTTAGCTTGTTCGACCAATGTTAGGAGTGATTCAGGTCGCTTATTTGCTAAACCTGGCGCTAAAAAAGTCGAATTACCCCCGAAAAATTCGTTAAGGAAGCCAAACTAAATAGCGTGCCACCGGGTGGGATCAAACCTGCGCACGATTTTGTGCCATAAAACACAGACGCTTACCCACTGCGCCACCGAGGCCGAATTTTTATAACCTAAGTAGCTTTTCAGTCTTTTCAAAGGCTTTATGTAAGTTTCTGCTTATAAAAAATTGATAGAGATGAATCAACTTTTTCAAACGGAAGGCGAGACTAAACGAGACTTTTTTCTTGATCTTCTGACTATTCTATACCCTATATGGCTGCATTTGCTTCAAAATATCGAAATTTATACAAGATAGTACAAAAAATTTATTTTTTATTTCAGAGTCCAGGTCGCAATTAACCTATAAACTAACTAAATGTAATAATAAAAATTCATTTTAAAAACGGTGTCAAAAAGCGCTTACCGTATTTCCTGTAATCCCCCCTTACTTCAAGTGGTCTGAAAATCCTGTTTTCATTTGCTGTTTGAGCTGTGTAAAAAGTGCCTGAGAGGGATTTTAAAAATCTAACAAGCACTTTTTACACAGCTCAAACAGTAAATGAAAACGGAAGTTTCAGACCACTTGAAGTTTGAAAAATTTCATGTCTGTAATTACCCCCGGGGTAGAAATTACAGGAAATACGGTAACTTTGGTCATAACACTGGTCGGTGTTTCATTTCTCATCCAGCAAATCAGCGCAAAACATATCGTTGCAAAAACAAGTAGCCCCAGCCAAATAAGTACTACTTTATAAAATCCATGTTTTACATTTTAGTTTTTAAAATAAAGCTAAATAAAGATACCTCAAAAATCACAAAAAGCACCACAAAGAAAAGCCTTTAAAAATATTTGACGTTCATCAAGCGGAATCTCTTCCACACTGTAAAAAGAGCAGTTGTAGAGAAGTTTGTATTTTGCATGGTCAAATAAAAACACATCCATTTGAACCTCTGAAATAATAATAACAAATTTAATATTTATTGCTTTGCTTCTAGTAGCCGATAATTGCTACTTTCCACTCAGACATTAACACCAACTATGACTAGACAAAAAATAAAAAATAAAGTTCTTAGAAAAATCACCAATTATGACTTAACTATCTGTTCAAAATTTGCCCAGAATTGGTGCTCAGCAAATAAGTTAAAAGAGGTTTTCTGTAATTTCGAAGAAGTCTCTAGTGACCTTGGTACCTCATTTTTGGCAAGATTTTATTTGCGGATCATTTTGTTCCACAACTTATTCTGAAGGTGGTACCTGGCATTGGCAAGACTGGCAATGGCCCCTGTTGCCATTTTCGGCAAAAATATTTCGCCAAAAAATGAGTTTACAGGTTTACTATAGACTTTTTTTCAAAATTACAGAAAACATCCATTAACTTATTTTCTAAGCACCGATCTTGGGTAAATTTCAACGAGAGCTGTCAATTTCATAGAGTGTCCGTTGAATGTATTAGAGCACTGCCAGTTATCAAAACACTGGCTGGGTCTAATATCATCTAGCTCAATTTTCGACTTCATATGTCATTAGTGATTGGCCAGCTAAGATTGAAAAAATGGCAAAGATTATGCTTACGGAAACAAGGATTTCTGATTTAAAAAAAGAAATGCCCTTGAACTTAGATACGCTATTATTTATGGCGAAAATATTTTTTGTGAAACGTGGGCAAACTTGAAAAAAATTATTTTTTTATATTTTTTTAACTCTTAAAAAAAATACAATTTAAAAGTGCTAGTTGATATTTGTTTTTCAGTCTTTTGAATTTTTTTAAACTGCGCACAGTTTTGTATTTTAAATCCTTAAGAGCTGTGAAAATGACAATTTGAAGAGAAAAAAGTGCATGACATGCGCAACTATTTTCTTTGTTGTCATCTGAAATAGAACATCTGGTTTATGGGACAAAATTTGTCGTGCAAGCAACGTAATATCGATGAGTATTCAACATAATGGAAATGTACTACAAAAGTTATCATCCATATGGGAGTAAAGTAAGGATCTAAGTATCTACAAACAAGCTGTAGGTATTCTAACGGTTAAGCTGGTTTTAAGTCTGTTTTTAAAATTGACAGAACACTTTTTTTTAAATAAATTAAAATATCGACGTAAGTCTGACAAAATGAGTAGGTGTTTCATTCATTTTTATCGTTTTGCATTTTTAATAAACAAAGTGAAGGGTAACAGTGATAGACCTTACTAGACCTTCCTTACAAATAGAGGAAGTAAGCTACTGAAGAAATCTCAACTCAAGTGCTATTTGTGGCGTTTTATAGAAAAGGTTGGGGAGTTACTTACATTAAAAATTTAGGCCTCGGTGGCGCCCTGGACAATGATCCAAAATGACCCCACGTGGTGGCACGTTATTTTTTGTTTGGCTTGTTCGACCAATATCTAGAGGTGATTCGACCTTTTGACGTCCGATTCGGAATCGGCAACCCCGATCACCCCGAAACATTGATTAGAAAGCCGTAAAGCATAAACACTCATCCTCTGCACCACCGAGTCCGATTTTTTTTATCTTAGTAGCTCCAATTGAGTGCGCCCCCTCCCCTAAATAATACAACAGAAACGCTCAAGAATAGGCAACAGAACTTAAAACTCCTGTTTCCTCGGGCTAATGAAACAGTCAGCATCATCAAGTCAAAGCCAGACATTATAGGTCATCGGAGTCAAAGTCCTCTTTTCTCAGGCACAATGACTTGAAATTCATGAAAATGAGAAACGCAATGAAGAAAGTTCCGAGGGTTCAGCAATGTTGTTATATTCCATCACCATGCTGCACTATCCAGGAAATACAAACTCAGTTCACATAACAACTTTTTAAAATGTGTTGTTGTGATACAGCCTTTTGAAAAAAAATTCAACTTTTCTAAAAATTTACCAAAAATTTGGAAAAATTTGAAAAACTTGCGTTTTAGTCATTTTGTAGTCAATTGTAGAATTAAGCCTCCATCTTGTGGTCCACCGTTAAAAAAGATTCATAACGCCGATACAACAGCCTTCAGTTTGGTGTCCTCCTAACAAGCAAGCACTTATTAGGGAATAGTAAAAGGAATAGTACTTAGGGAATAGTACTGTCATATACCCCCCCCCCTTCCCAATAATTTTTCAGGTACCCCAAAAACCATACTTTTTTTTGGAAAAGTGGTGAAATTATTACGTGTTGTCCCTGAGCCTAATGCCTAAGGCCCGAAGCCTAAGCCTAAGGGCTAAGCCTAAGGGCTAAGCCTAATTCCTAAGCCTAAAAATTATTGGGAGGGGGTATATTACAGGAGGGTTTTTTTGGGGGGGGGGGGGGGGGGTTATATATTACAGTAGCGCCAAAACTATATACACAAAACATTGAAAAGATGAATACTGAAGGCAGTTTTGTCACAGATCATAGTGGTTCAAATAGTTTATTTTATTAATCTGTCTGACATATCTTGTTTAATATCTAAACAAACGTTTTAAACAGCTTATTTTAGGAATGCAAAAAAATTTAATTGCAATGCTCAAGTAGCCTTAATTTTACCTAAAAATCTCTCGGAAGGCAATTTAGCTAATTTTGCATTGTTTTGCGACAGCAATAAATCTTTTTTGGTTGGCTTAGCACATTTTAATGGGCTTTTATTGTCTCTTTTCATTGAGTTCAATACAAGGAACATTTTACCTTTATCTTCACCACTCAATTAACTTCGACCCCCACCAGTCAATCAGCTTGAAGAACCGAAGCAAATTTTTTTATTGTTTTTTAGACTTAAAAAAATCAAAATGGAAAAATGCCTTGGTCCCCAAGCTGATTTACTGGTAGGGTCAAGGTTAATTGAGTGGTGGAGGCATAGGTAAATTTAGCCTAAGTGTTCTCAACTTTCATTTGTGTAATTTTCGAAAGACTCAGTCATTTCGATATTTGGGCTAGCGGCTCCGAATTCCGAAGGATAATAAAATTACAATATATATTTTTTAAATTTTTTTTGGTTAGATGCTTAAACTGAATGTATTATTAAAATGAAATATAAGATGGACACAAAAAACTATGGTCCGGCGGAAATGTTGTTTTTTGCAATGGTTCGACTATTTAGTGGCTTAATATTTTTAAAAAATTTAAAAAAATCGTCGCTACTGTCATATACCCCCCCCCTCCTAAAAGCTACTGAAATATACCCCCAAATAATTTTTCAGGTACCCCAAAACCACACTTTTTTTCGAAAAGTGGTGAAATTTTCACGTGTTGTACCTGAGCCTTATGCCTACGGCCCGAAGCCTAACGGTTAAGCCTTCTTCCTAAGCCTAAAAATTATTGGGTGGATGGGGGTATATTACAGGAGGGTTTTTGGTGGGGAGGTATTACAGTAGCGCCAAAAATCTGTAAATCCAAGCGGTTCATTCAATTTTCGGAGAAAAGTTCATTCAATTTTCGGAGAAATTTGAATATCCCTACAAATTAAAAATTTTTAAAATTGTCAATATGGTCTTTTAAACCGTTGCGCTGTTCGAGAGTACACCCGAAAAATTACTTTGGTCCCTCCTGTTGTTTTTTTTCGACTTTTTTACACGTCTCAGAAACTATTTATTAACTCTTTTAACTATTTTAAGCAAAAGAATATTGGTATGAAAAGTGTACAAATTTTTTGCCTTGGTTCCCCGAGCTGATTTAGGCTCAAGCTTAGTCAAGATTAGGCCAGCGTATCTTAAAACGAACTCAAACATACTTTTTTTACTTCTTTAATCTTCTAAAATCATGTTTGAGTTTGTCCTAACATACGCTGGCCTACTTTTGCCTAAGCCTCAAGCCTAAAAAAATAGGAAGATTTTTTGCCAAAAAACAGCAGGAAGACCAAGCAGTTTTCAAATTTTTTTGCAAAAGACAAAAGCGAAGACCAAGGCAATTTTTTGGTTACCCTCTAACACCTATAGAGCCAATCTCTGTATAAAGGATTACAGAGCGAAGCAGAGATACTTTTCTGATCAAAGTAATGAACACTGTTGAAAATTTGTAACTGCATAAAACCCAGTTCATAAATATGACATAAATCCGATTTATATTAGAAAACAAAAAACTTATTAGAATATTAAAAACAGAAAACAAAAACAAAAAGTTCTAAGCACTATACTTTTACTTTATTACAAATGCTGATTATTGTAAAGTTAAAAAATTCTACCCAGTACATTTCCTTTTTACTACAAATTAAGTAAAATAAGCAAAAAAAATTATGCATGACAATCGTACTGCTCGTTAAACTTTAATAAATGCCAAAATTATTATTATTATTTTAATTAGCGAGCAAACACGCATTTTTACAAACAAAGCTATATTTATTTAAAATAGCAAAATGGTGTGCAAAAAGTTGAAGATATTCAAGATTTATAAAAGCACTATTAAAATTTGAAGTTAACACTTTTTTATCACAAACTTAAAGAACAAAAAGGGCGAATTACTTGTGTTTTAAAGGTGCACTTTTCTTACAAATTCATTATGCTTGGACAGTCTAGCAGTATTTTTAGATGCCTTACTGAAAGCTGGAATTAAAAGTGTAAGTGTTGGAAGCAGCAATTAACTACTTTTTAGGATGTCTTGGTAGACATAAAACTTCACATTTTTAATACGTGAATTATTTAAACGATGCTTAACGTTTTTCCTAGTTCAATACAAAAATGCAAGCAACTTGGTGCGGATCTTTTTTAGCCTAATTGTGAAAATATGTACAGTTGAACCTCGCTATAGTGGCACCCTCCAAAAGTTCGTTCCTGCCTAGGGTACGACACTTTTTTAACCCAATTTTCAAGATCTCTTATCCATTCTGTTCTGACAGTCTGGTCCCGAATATCGTGAGGATTCTGATTTTGCCGATTGTTTTTTGAAAAGAAAACAAGTTTTGGGTTAGAAAAGTAAAAACTCGATATGGTGACACCTGTTTTCAAAAAGGGGTGTCACCTCATCGAGTTTTACTTTTTAACCTTTGTTTTCTTTTCGAAAAACGATCGGTGAAATCGGAATCCTCACGATATTCGGGACCGACTGTCAGAACAGAATGGATAAGAGATTTTGAAAATTGGGTTAAAAAAGTGTCGTACCCTAGGCAGGAACGAACTTTTGGGGGTGCCACAGTCGAACTATAGCGAGGTTCGACTGTACCACCATATTTTTTTCAGCTTCACAACTATTAGGCTTGAAATGTGCAAGATACAGGGGATCTATCCCACACAGGTGCATGCAATCGAAGTTCTTTTTGAAACATATAGCCGCTACTTCTTGAGTTGGGTCCACCCCTCGAAATTTTCGAAAAGTGATGCAAATCTACGAGATCTATTCAAAAGGTTATTCAATAGACAATTTGAAGTAAGAATAAAATTAAAAAAAAGAGAATTTTGAAACATTGTCATGCAGGTATTACTTACTAAGCATCACAGTTTTCAACCCACCCTTATTTTGATTGAATTTTCGAATTTGTTATAAGAAAAATGAAATTAAAAAGTTAATACGCTCGATTGCTTTCAATGTATACTAAGTACAAAAAAAGGTTTGCTGATCTTACTAACAAGGTAGCCACGTGAGATACAAATGTGTGTAGGACATAGTGCACTTTTTATGCTTAATCGTTTTGCGCTTACAATTTAAGCTGCAACAGATTATTATAGAGTGGGCAGTAATACAATGGTTAATTTCTAGGATTGCCTGTTATTAAACTTTGAGGGAAAAATAGCACTGAAAAAAGTATTAAGTTTACGCTACTCCATTTTAATTTCTGAAAATTTGGGTTTTCCACGTATATCGTTTCTTATATTTGTAGCTTAAGTGCTTATCAGATGCACAATTCAGTGTGCTTTCTGAAAATTATATAGGCGTTTGTAAATTTTCGAACAGTTAAAGAAAAGATCCAAAAGACCATAAACCATATACTATTCCAGCCAAGCTTGATGATTCTTTAAAAGTGATCAGATGTTCAATTGAATATTGAGTTTTATGACAACATCGTTAATAACTAATTAATGACTATTATTTTGTGTTTAAAAAGCGCATAAAAACAGCTGTTAATATTAAAAAGTATAGAAGTCTACAGGTTGTTTCAGTTTTCTAACACTTTTAAACGGCCATTTTACGGGCTCCGAATTTGTGTAAAGGCAGATTAACACAGTTTTTGTTGGCTACTTTTTCGGCATATGAAATCAAAAAGACGATTTTGTTTGATGGTCTGGATCACTGTGGCCTGGATCCCTGGTAGACGGACTCTGGATAGGTAAGACCGAAACTACGAGGGCGAAAATCCAAGCAAAAATGGTGTTTTTGACTTTATATACTAAAAAATATCATCAAAGGCTGAGTTGATAAATTCAAAATTTCATCTGTAAAAAAGTTATGACATTTAAAAGTGTCAGAAATATTTTAAACACCCTGTACTTTGTTGTAAAATGACACATTTTTAAACGCCCAGGCATTATTTTTTTGTAAGACTAATAGAACTCAAACTATTTAATTTCAAGTTTAGATTTTTTCCCGTTCCCCCCTTATGTACTTTTTTAAACCAGAAAGGCAGTGTGACCACATTATTATAAAAGTCTGCCGTCCGTGTGTTTTCGGTCAGCCATCTTTTTTTAACAGACCATCAGTATCGACAATTGTTATTTTGATATTTTTGTTTCAACATCTCATTTTTTTTCAAAATAAATTAACAGAATAATGTTTACGAAAATTTGAAAATAGCAGCTGTTCAAACTATGAGTAGTAGCAAGGTGATTTGATCAACTAAAATATAACAAACCAAAAAAAAATTTTTTATAAGTAAAATACTTATTCAAACCTATATAAAAATAAAAAGACACAAGAGTAAATATCTTCCTTTTTCTAAACGAAATTTTCATATGTTAGCTTATCTGTAGCTTTTTTTATACCCAAAAAAGTGATTAAAAAGGTGAGGGATAAAACCTTATTTGTAAAAAGTTACATTTATAAATAAACACGAAAATATTTAAGGACATTCTGGGTCAGAACTGTGGTGTGTTTCTATTAATCTGTCTGAAATCTTTTTTTTCGGTTTGATAGATAAGAATTTCAAAAAAATATATATAATTGACTATCCACAAGTAGCGTCAATTTCCGTTAAAGTCTACATTTCAAAAAGTAATTTGGAAAATTTTGCGTCTTCTTGCAACAAAATGTAATCTGTTTTCAAATATGTCTGTCTTTCAGTAAAATTGTTGCAAAAGTCGTTGCAGTAATCATTGGGTCAACACATTTTTCCATTGATTTATAAAGTCCGATTATAGTGGTCACAGTTTGGCCCATCTTAGATCGGCAAAAAAATTTTTGGAGAAAATTTTTCGGAAATTTTTTGCAGCAAAATATTAAACTTTCTTCATAGGTTATTATTAGAATTGTTCAACGGCTTTATGGCCATACTTGCACGTTCCCCAAAAAAATAAAAAGCAACGCGGCCTCCGCCGGGTGCTTTCAAAACTGAGCGCCTCCGCCTCCGCCACCGCCGGCATTTTGAAAATTTCGCCGCCGCCGACGGCGGAGCGCCGGCCGCCGCGCTCCAAAATCCCCAATATTTCCCGGCGGCCCGCCGGAAATGCTGGGAAATTTTAGCTAGTAAAGATGTAAAAGAAGATTTCTTTGAAGACTAATTTTATTGATATAGAAGTTTGTTGTCATTCTAAAAAAATTACATCTATATATCCTCAAATTTTTTTACACATGTTTGTTTAGTCGTAACTAGCAATAAAAATCAAGCTTTTTACAGAATTTTTCAAGAATTTATAAACGAATTCTGTCTATAAAAATGAGCGCCTCCGCCGCCGCCGGCATTTTGAAAATTTCGCCGCCGCCGGCGGAGCGCCGGCCGCCGGCGCTCCAAACTCGCCAATTTGCCCGGTGGGCCGCCGGCGGAAGGCGGCCGCCGGCGCTCCGCCGGCGGCCGTGCAAGTATGTTTATGGCTGGCCAGTTAGCTGGCTGTTTAGCCGCTTAATAGCCGAAAATGGCCGGCTATTTGTAACCTATAACCATAGTTTCAATTCTGCACCGAGCGTCGAAAGCGCCGAAACCGGTGACAATTTTTCCGTGAACCGGCGCCCTGATTTTGCCAACATTTTTCGGGCGCCGAACCGGCGCCGACGCCATTGCTAGTGTCGGCAATAAAAATTGCTGTATTTTTCCTTAAACTTGTAAAATTCTCTTAATAAACGACTAAATTCCTTAAAAAATGTTTTTACATGTAAATATAATTGTGTTTTGAGCAAAATATTCAACATTTTTCGCGGGATGTATACTTGCTGCGAAAAAATATTTTTTTACAAAATAGGCGTCGGCGCCAACCTTAAGAATTTTGGGCACCGGTCTCCTCTCCAGGCTAAAATTTAACCTGGCGCCGGTACTTGTGCAACCATGCCTATAATTATTTACAAAAGCACTTTTAAGGTTGAATGATAGAATTTTTTTCTTACACAAAAAACGAATAAAATTGCTAATTACCTGTGGTTTTTAAACTTAGCACCTTTCTTGCAAATTTCTTCTGCTTGACAAGTCTAACTACATTTTTAGATGCCTTGTTCAAAGCGCAAAAAAAGCGCACTGTGTCTAAGAAAAACACAGTTTAGTTTTTCATCAATTTGAGTTAAACGCAGATTCAACATTTTTCGAGCCAAAAACATAGGCAAAAACTTTTGCCTCAAAATTGAATTTTGTAACTAGCCATGAAAAATATCATTTACAGAGGAACAGAGCTGCACAATTGGATTCGAAAATTCTGACAACGCCATTTTGTAGGTTATAGTGGTTCAATTCAATATTTTTGGCTAAAACAATTCAAAGACTCGAGAAACATCCAGCCGTAAACTACCGTATTTGCTCTAATAATCGGCCACTCTCTATTGAACGGCCACTCTCTAATAAACGGCCACCCCCAGAGACCTATATCTCAGTCCAGAGTCAATATTTTCAAATCTGTTTTATGCATTTTCTTAGTTACCATGAGCCCTCCTGGTTCCACTTTTCAGATTGTGGTTGAGCACCCAAAAATCTCAAATCGAAACATTTTTTTTTTCGATTTTTTAGGTTGAAAAATAAATGGCCATGGCCGATTATTACAGCAAATACGGTACCTTGTTCCCGTTTTTCGATTTTTGAAAATATATTTTTCTGCAGTCAAAACCGCTGTCTACTACCACGGCTGTGCCCCACCAATTCAAACTTTTTTCCTAATCACTGAACTTATGTACGGATTTTTTTAAACGTGGTTTCTAAGTAAATTTTGTGAAAAACTGAATTCTAGGCCTTGCTTTATTAGAAACCAAGCTGAAAAATCCGTACAGAAGTTCGATGATTAGGAAAAATATTTTGAATTTCTGGGCGACATCCAGAACGCATGGCCATGGTCTTTTATAAAGTTCAATCTCTTGCTGGGTCCAATCAAACTTTTAATACGTTTATATATATGGAGGTACAGGGTGTTAATAAAAATACGGGAAACGTAAAAAAGTTGACGAGGGCTTCCGCGAAACGGTGAAAACCTAAAACTTATTTTTCAGGGTTGCAGCCAAAAATTAAGATGAAACTTCGGTCACAACGCTTAACACTAGGTAGTCGAAAAGCCATTTATATTTTTGGACTTAAAATTTAACGCCGGTGCCAGTCTTTTTTGCTTCAATGATAGGTTAAGTAGATGTAAAGGAGCCCAGAAGGTAACGAATTTTTTGAAACACGAATTTCCCGTAACTTTTTTTATACTAAAGAAACCTTTAATACTGACACCGGATTTGTGTTCAGCGTAGTCGATTTGCTTATGAAATTGCTTTTGAAATTCCAAAGTCAGTCAAATTTCAATTTCCTCTCAACACAAGGCTAAAATTCATTTGCGCCCTCAAAATGCTCATTTACGCCCTCAAATCAATTATTTACGCCCTCAAATTTGAAAATTGATCAAAATGTGGCTAAAATAAGCATTTTGGTCGATTTGAGGGCGTAAAAAAAATTTGAGGGCGTAAATGAGTAATTTGAGGGCGTAAATGAGTAATTTGAGGGCGTAAATAAGCATTTTGATCAATTTCAAATTTGAGGGCGTAAATAATTAATTTGAGGGCGTAATGAGCATTTTGAGGGCAAATCACTATAGCCTCAACACAATAAATATTTAAATTTGAAAATCAAATGTTTATTGTCTTAAGAGGAAACTGAAATTTGACTGATTTTGGAATGGCTGTAACTAAAAACACACACCAAAATACTGATTTCCCGCAGTAAATTTATTATTTCCCGCAGTAAATTTGAATTTCAAACAAAATACTGATTTCCTGCAGTAAATTACTGATTTCCCGCAGTAAATTTTGCATTTCCTGCAGTAAATTTTGCGGGAATTTGAATTTTCAGGTCAGAAAATACCTTCAACTGGTCAGAATCCCACCCAGAGTGGCAGAAGTCCTGAAAGTTGGTTTTTTGGGGGTTTACTAAAGGGGGGGTAAACTTTTTGCGAAAAATCGATTGAGCGGATCAGATTTCGGGTCCGATGGGCTCAATCGCTCAGGATTCCACCCTTAACCATTCTCAACTATCTTAAACCAACCTAAGCACTGATTTAGGGTAGTTAGATACTGGTCTGGAGCAGTTTGGGATGGTTTAGGGTGGTTTAAGATAGTTGAGAATGGTTAAGGGTGGAATCCTGAGCAATTGAGCCCATCGGACCCGAAATTTGATCCGCTCAATCGATTTTTCGCAAAAAAGTTTACCCCCCTTTAGTAAACCCCCAAAAACCAACTTTCAGGGACTTCTGGCCACTCTGGGGTGGGTTCTGACCAGTTGAAGGTATTTTCTGACCTGAAAATTCAAATTCCCGCAAAATTTACTGCAGGAAATACAAAATTTACTGCGGGAAATCAGTAATTTACTGCAGGAAATCAGTATTTTGTTTGAAATTCAAATTTACTGCGGAAATAATAAATTTACTGCGGAAATCAGTATTTTGGTGTGTGAAATCAATTTAGCCTTTTGGAATTTCAAAAGCAATTTCATAAGCAAATCGACTACGCTGAACACAAATCCGGTGTCATAATTAAAGGTTTCTTTGGTAGAAAAAAAGTTACAAAAAAGTTACATAAAACCTTTAAAAAATGGACAATGTCCGGGCGGCATTTGGAAATTTATTTTGAATAAATTTTTAATGGAAAACCCGAATATGTCTTGAGTAGATTTTTTCAAATTTCCATTCAAGTTTTGAGGCCAATTTTATTTTATTTATAAATATTATCCACAAGGACAGTAAGAACAAGTAGGAAAGTCGCAAGGCTCACAACAAACAGGATATTTATAGCAATCACACTGAGCCGCAATAATTGCCACTCCTACAACTCCTTTTCCATTGTCCAAAGTTAGCGACCAATTGCAGCTGCAATCATATAATTTCTGTAATCTGCTAAATTCTTTTGCTCGGGACTGGACACAGCTGCCGCTGGAATCACGACTACATTTTGACCCAGTTCAGCAGCATACTTGTTGGCTAACATGTACATTTGCTTGTGGATTTGCTGGCTCTGTTTGTTACTTGAATTAAAATAGTGGTTGGTCTCCAGGTTTTCTTGTCACGACCAAAATTTTGTTAGGATATCAATGGAATTGCCACTTGGAGTCGCCATCACGCCGTCCACATCTGTGAAGTAGAGGACGCGGTGTTCACCGTTTTGTTGTCTAAAGCATTTATATTTACTAATATAAATAAATCAGACAAAAATGTATAGCTCATTGCTAGTGCCCTAGTGCGTTGCTAGTGCATTTCGGTTAAAGCAAAAATTATTTTTATCGTTGTAAAAAAGTTTTTGTTAATAGGAAAAATTGGCCCTTTCCCTCGATGAGTACCAATTTTTGAGCTTGTCCCTCCCCCCTCTCCCTTTTGTTTTTCTGTTTACCGTATTTCTTTTAATAGAACCAACCGAGGAAGAGGAATACGGTAATAGAGGAAATACGGTAATTTCGCACAGAATTTGTCTTTTTTGTCGTGAATGTTAAGATATCTTTTTTGAGGAAGAAAAAATGGATCATAAGCAGCTATTAATGTGAAAAAGTCGTCGATTTCGCTAAACTTTAGGGCAAAATTACGCAAAAAAACATCATGGTGACCAAGCACAAAAACCGATACCCATTAAGGAACAGGGCCGAAAAAATGCTAGAAAAATAGGGAGCGAGCATTTTGCATGTTTCTTTCACTCAAAACTCTCCTTTTTTTCTTACTACGGAGAAAAATCTTTCCAGCTACTCAATTAAATCGACTATGCTTTACAACATAGGGTTTAACAAATTTTGTCCATTCTATTTGACAGTCTACGGGTTTTCTTGTAAGTGCTGCTAAAACCTCGTCCTCTGTAGGTGCTAAAAATACACTTACTATATTCCTGCACCATTTTCAGGAGCTCTTCTGTGATTTTGTGCTTGTATGCAGCGTTTGAGTTGAGCTCATCTGCACTCATTGCATGAAATTTGAGAATAGTGATCCTTTTTGTCATAAAGTTATCTGTAGAGACGCTCTCAAACTTTTCTATAGTGATAGCTTGTATTTCCAGCAATTGGAAAACCAAAATTTCAACAAACAATAAAACATGCTTCATTGTAAAAATTGATTGAAAAAAATTATAGTAAAGTATTTGTGTCGAACTTTAGAATAAATTTACAGAAGAAAGAATAGTAACTAAACAATGAAATCCAAAGACCATGCACTCGGACCATCTCTTCTTCTTTTTGCTTTAAAGACAGCAATTAAAGTTGTTAGGGCTGCTTAAGGAAAAATGTAAATACGCAATTACTTTTGTAAAAGTAGTGTATTTCATGTGTACGGAGATTGATTTCTTTTTTCGCAGCTAAACTGGATTTCGACTAATTTGACTACGGAGCAAAACAAAAAAAAACTCTACCATTTTCAATGATGACCATATTGGAGTCCAATTTGCCTTCTTGACTTTTTTTTAAATTTCGGCCACCCTGTTTTTTCCTGTGCAACTGCTAATTCTTAGAAGAGTAGCTGTAAAAATCAAATGACTGGTCATAAATTAGAATTGCGTCTGATACAAGGCTCTTAATAATCATTTTCAAAAAGATTTGTCCTTTTTCGAGACCTCAAATCTTTTGTGTTTTTTGAAAATTTCAGTCAAAATCTTGTTTTTAGCGTAAAAATAGAAATAAGCCCTAGATAAAATGATCTTTTTATCTAAAATAGTTAAAATGTCCTTTTTATGGAAAAAAATTTGAAAGCCCTGATCTTTTACTATTTCTTTATAGTATTTATCTACCCCGTATACTACAGATTTTTTTTATATAATTGTCATCCTACAAAATAATGTTCTTATTAAGAATATGTAAACTTTTTCTAGTATGTAAAAAGCGATTTTAGTAAACGTAAAGCAGCTTGTTGGACGAATTTTAATTAATACAAAATGTACAGGGTGGAGCGAAAAAATTTGGCCACCTTAAAAAATTGAAGTACGTAACCCCTTGCCCGGTCGGTTTCCGATTTTCGGGCGGCAAGCCTCGGAAACCTCCTCAACAACGCCGGCTGTGATAAAGACACCACAAAGCACCTAGGTAGCTTAACCACTGCCATCGATTTTCCTGGGAAAATAGATGTGGCAAAAAGCTACGTACGCAATTTTTTTCAAGAGCCGCGTTTTTTTGCGGCACCCTGTATGTGTGGTGTAGTATATTGTATGTACAGTCGAAGCTCTCTATAATGACTCTCAAGGGACCGGCTAAACTGAGTCGTTATAGGGAGCGTCGTTTTGACTTGAATGACTTAGCTCAGGACCAAATAGTTCTTTTTTCCGGATCGTTATAAAAAGCGAGTCGTTATAGAGAGCTTTGACTGTAGATCACAAGTTTGCACACACCAAAAAACACCTTGGTCCCCCTGTTGTTCAAAATGAAAATATTTTTATCATAAAAATAACAGGGGGACCAAGCTAATTTTTACAAAAAACAACAGGGGGACCAAGCTAATTTTTACAAAAAACAACAGGGGGACCAAGCTGTTTTTTGGCAACGCATTCTGCAGTCGAACCCGAAAATCAAAGTTTGAGATAAAGTTTCGATAAAGACTTTCAAAATAAAAAATGCTTTATTGAATAATTCAGCATAAAAACAAGAACAAAGATCGAAAATGCTGATACTTAAAGAAGTTGTAAATACAAAGAGTTTTTAACACAAATTAACAAAGCGCAATTTATGTTTTTAACTGAGAAGTTTGCATTTGATTTGAGGAAAGTGTACTCGTGTTCGCCTTTTTATAATATCAATTGTTCCATCTCGAATAGTTTCATTAAACATTAAATAAACTACAGGAGGTATTCCTGAAAAAACATTATGTTTAGACTGTTGTAAAAACTTGTGTTAACTATTCCTATTAAAAACTTTATCATTTTGAACGCCTATAATTTTTCAAATTTAAGACACAAATTGGGTGGATCTAAAAAAATTTCGATATACTCCCCTTCTCCCTTAAAAATAGCTTCCTCGATATAATCCCCCCCCCCCGCAATATTTTTAGGCTCAGGAATTAGGTTTAGCCCTTAGGCTTCGGGCCCTAGGCATTAGGCTGAGAAACAACCGTACTAATTCCAGCATTTTTCAAAATAAAAGTATAGTTTTTGGGGTCATCAAACTTCAATATAACGTACACCGATACAACGTACACCTGACCTGGTCTCCAGGGTGTACGTTATATCGAAGTTTGACTGTACCTGAAAAATTATAGTTTATAGTATATAGTTTTTTATTCTTATAGTTTTTTATACCTTGTTAGTTTTTTATACCACTCTGTTACTAGTCTATATAATTTTTTTGAGCTTCACATGCTTCACCTCTCTAGTTTGTAATAAGGATGATTTGCTACACTTTTAATTTATGCGGCGGTTTGATACAGCTATCAAATTTACGAGGTTTTGAGAAGAGAAAATATTTCAAGGTTTATATTTAGGACTTATAACAGGGCTGCCATATGTCCTTTTTAAAAAGATTTGTCCTTTTTTCACGACCCCAAATCTTTTGAAATTCGAATGTCCTTTTTAAAAAGATTTGTCTTTTTTTGGCTCAGCGTCTTTTTGTTCTTTTTTTTAAAAGTGGCCAAAAAATGGAAAGAAACACTTTATATTTCCACAATTCTAATTTGTCTGATCATTTCGTATCATTCTGCTTGTCATATGTCTTCGTTCTCACTGTTCTTTTTGTTTTTAGTTTCGGCTATGCTTAATTCAAAGCGTAAGAGCGTGTATAAAGCAGAAAAAAGCCAAAGAATTCAAAAGTATAAGCAAGGGCAAGCACGAACAACCTACACCAATCTCGCCCTCCTCCTTAATAATCATAATATCCTCTTTTAAAAATAACACCATCTTTGAACTCCTGAGGCCATTTTTTTGTTTGGATACACTTTTAAAAAAGTCGATTTCGGAGAGGTATATCCAAGTAGGGTCAATTAATTTTATTGTTAGTCAAAAAAATTTAACAAACAACATTTTTTTCAAATCATGAAAAAAATCACCTCGAAAACTACAAAGAGAAGCACAAAAGATAATCCTTTGAAAAATTTTGACGATCCACTAACGGAATTTCTTCAACAGTGTAAAATGAACAGTTGTAGAGAAGTCTATATTTGGCATTGTCAAAAAGAAACACGTCCATTTTTTTTCAAAACAATTCAAAGATTTATCAATTCACAGCTTATTAAATGCAAATAAAGTAGTACCAGCACTATTTTAATTGTTAATTTTTTTACTAAATAATTAGGCCGTGCAATTTTTGTGAAAGTACAAGGCATCGTACTCCGCTACAATTTCCATTGTTGAAAAGAAAAACTGCAGTATGTGTGGGTTTTGCCACTACATTTTTATTTTAGTTGGTCGACTAAAAAGAATTGTGATGTCTTGCTATAATAAATAAAGGTCTCATTAAATTTTAGAAAATTGTTGTTCCATAAAATGTTGTAGTGGGAAGCACGCATCTTTTTGGTTAACAAATGTAAATATTTATTTTCTCATTAAATTGTTTAAAGTGTAAAATCACGTGTAAATATGGAACTTTTTTAAATAAAAATGTATGGAACTAGGCTTTGGCTTTATCAATGTGCCTCAAACCTTATCAAAGACCTTAATAAGCTTTGGAGCTGCCGAATAGAGCTAGAAAACACGGTAGTGACCATTAAATAAAAGACTGATCAGCAGAAGGATCAAATTGAGTTGTTGCCTCTAAAGTCTGAATTCTTGCCCCCTTTTAATTATTTCTTGCTCCTTTTTCAAACAAAAAATTGAAATCTTGCCCCTTTTTCTGAAATTTCGCCCTGTTTAATCAAAAGCGGGTAAATTTCTCCGATTTGGCTCTTTCAATGAAAAATCGGAGGAATTTACCCGATTTTTATTTAAAAAGGGTAACATTTCAGAAAATAGGGGCGAAATTTCAGTTTTTTATTCGAAATTTGAAAAAGGGGCAAGAAATAATTGAAAAAGGGCAAGAATTCAGGCTTCAGGGGCAACCATTAATTAATTATTATTGGCTATGACTCAATAATATTTTTTATTGTGGTAATTGAAACTTATTTAAACATTCATCAAATAAAAAATAAATTTAAGCAAAAGTTAATGTATTCAGTTACATCCATCAGCAGAATACATCATGTTTCAAAAAACTAGGCATATATTTTTCGATATCTTCCCTGCTAGACAATAAAAGTTGATTGTAAATTGTAAATTTACCAAAATTGTTTACCACCAATATATCTGCATCTTGAATTTTTTGAATACTGGATTTATCGAAGATAAATATAGATCTATTGGATCTACAGTCCATTCTCGATTTAAGTACACTCAGATGACTGGCCAAAGTTCGTTCCCACCTACGATCCTACACTTTTTTTAGCCCGATTTTTCAAACTTATCGCCAGTTCTGTTTGGACAGTCTGGTCCTAAATATTGCAAGGATTCCGATTACGCCAATCGTTTTTCAGAAGTTCAAATTTTTTTTATGAAAAAGCAAAAACTTGATTTAATTACAGAATTTAAAAAAAAATCGTGTCCTCAAATCGAGTTTTCGCTTTTTAGAAGATAAAATTTTGAATTTCTGAAAAGCGACCCGCAAAATCAGAATCCTTGCGATACTTGGGACCAGACTGTCCAAACATAATTGGCAAAAATTTAAAAAAATCGGGCTAAAAAAGTGTCTGATCGTAGGTGGGAACGAACTTTTGTCCTCAAATCGAGAGTGGACTGTATTTAAGAATCAGGTGCCGAAAACAGCTCGGTCACCCCTGTTGTTTTTTGATGGAAAATAGCTTGGTTCTTTTTTTCGTACAATATTAAAAACAAAGGAAGACCAAGCTGTTTCCATGAAAAATCTACAGGCGGCACCAAGCTGTTTTCTGATCCTCAATTCTAGAACAGAACCGATCTATTCTTAACGACTAAATTTTTAAGAGTTCGGATAGACGAAACCACATAGTTAACCACACACATAGTTTTTTTCTAGTACAGACTATTGGGCACAAACTGTTTTTATCTTTATTCTCCAGTGTAACATCTATTTACAAGCTATTCAAAGTTTTCGCTACATTTTCAGACACTCAGAATCGCTTCTTGATTTTCAACATCGGTAAAATCTTCCAGCAGCACACTGGAGTAAGGAAGGTTCTCAATAAGCGCCAGCAATTCTGGTTTGTCTCGGAATTTAGCTTCAAACGTTTTTAGAATCACCACGTTTTTCACAAGGAATTTTTTCGCAGCTATAGGATCGTGTTCCAAAAATTTTAGTGCGGCTGTGAGTATTTTCTCCATTAGCTCACTCCACACTCTTGCTGTGCGCCCAGCATTGCTCTAGAATTTTTAAACTTAAGCATTGGTTACAAAATTTTTTTTTGCTCACCTCAAAAAGTTGAAGTAGGACTGTAGAGTGAATTGGATAGAGGTAGGGTCAGCAAAGGAATAGGGAGCTGATTGAATGATGACATCTAGTGTGACTTCTAACAGTTTGAACAAGCTGGTGTCCCGCATATTTCTGGTGTTCATTTGCACAATATTAGTTATGTAGACGGAGAGCAGGGGAATTTGTCTAAAAAAGTTTTAGATAAGTTCTGTAAAAAGGCTATTAATCAAGGTAGTAATTCTGTTCGACCCCAAAATGATACCTTTTTTGCCCCAAAAGGCTCTTCTAATGCCCCAAATTTGAAAACTCATTTGTTTTCAGGGATTTTTCAATCAATTTTTTGATTTTTTTCACCCATCTTCTAGCTCTGAATCTCAGCTTTCTAGCAAGCTGTTAAGTGATTTAGTGTGGTTCAGGAAAGTTAGAGAAAAAGGTTTTTGAATAGAAAAAATGGGTTCGACGATTTGGTCCATTCAAAATCTTTTTCCTTTAACATTTTGAAAACTCGTGTGCTCAGTTGATAGCTTGTTAGAAAGATGGGATCCAGCGCTACAAAATAATTCGAAAAACTGAAAATTTGTTACAAAATTACCGATAACAAAGGAAGGGGTTTAGGACATTTTTCCGTTGGACATTTTTCCGTCGAAATTTTTCCGTGATCATTTATTGGCTGTAATTTTTTTTCGTGATTGAAAAAACGAATTTTGTTAATACCGTTTTGTAGCTCAGGTCCAGGTCTTCAAAATGAGCCATCAACAATCAACGCTCAATTGCAAAATTTTGGATAAAAATGCCCAGATAAAAATGCCCACTGATTCTCCAATTTCGACGGAAAAGTGTCCAACTCCCTTTTTAGTGTCAGATTGGACATTTTTATCCAAAATTTTGCAATCAGACATTGATTGTTAATAGCTCATTTTGAAGCCCTGAATCTTAGCTACAAAACGGTACTAACAGGATCATCTTTCTCGATCAAGAAAAAAAGTACAGCCAAAAACTGACCGCAGAACAATTTTGACGGAAAAATGTCCAACGGAAAAATGTCCGATCCCTGGTGGGGGCGCTTATTAGAGGAAATACGGTATCAATATGATGACGGAACTAGTTCTGCTTGAACTAAATGTAAAAATGAAAACAAATGCTAAAAGCAAATAAAAATTTAGAACGGTTGACATTTTTCAACTCAATCCCTTTTTTGATAAAAACTAGTTTTGGCAATACATTTTGTACGAAAAAGGATACCGTATTTTCTGTAGTAAGTCCCCGGGGAGTTATTTTTCAACCCTTAAAAAATCGGAAAAAAAATATTTCGATTTTGAGATTTTCGGATGCCCGACCGAAACCTAAAAAGTGGAATCAACTAAGATCGTGGTGATTAAGAAAACGCAAAAAACAGATTTACAAAAATTTTTCCTTAGGCTGAGATACGGGGTCGAAATAGGGGGGAGTTATTAGAGAGGGGGGACTTAATAGAGAAAATACGGAATTGCATAAAACTACCTAGCAATAACTTTGGGTCTGCATTTGGCTTCTGTTAATAAATTTGTCATAGCTTGTGCCACCAGCTCTTCAGTGTTCTTGTCATTGCTAGTAATCATAGTGAACATTTCAGATATGGATTTATGAAGCATGTCGTCAATTTCAGTGATCGGTAGGGTGTCGACATTCAAACCAATCTTGTAAATTGACCATTTTTTAGAAACACCTGAAAATGTTAACTATACAAAAAAAACTTTAAAAAAGTTGTGAAATTGCCTGGATAACTGCAATTAATTGAATCTGCAATAAATTGAACAGCTTTGAATTTCTTTTTGCTTTCTTCACTCATGATATATTCATGTTGAGCAGACATTAATTGCAATTTTGCTTTAACCAGAGCGAGAATACCAGAATGGTGCTCTATTAAACACTTCAAAATTTGAAGAAGTTTGTCAACTGAGTCTTGCCATTGCTCCTGTTGCTGATTGCTCACCAAGTCTGCAATGCAAAAATCGAGCAGGACTGAACATTGCTCTTTGGTAGGCAGTACTCTACATGTTCTATCACAACAATTACCCACGAAGTTGAGGACAGAAGATGGCAGCAATCTGCAAAATTGAAAATTAAAAGCTCCAGCCAAAAAACATACAGTCACGATTTATGCACAGAAGTTTATTCCAATCTTGGGTCCGACACTTTTTCCACCCCGATTTTTCGTTTTGTTCTGACAGTCTGGTCTCAAATTTTGCAAGGATTACGATTTTGCCGATCGTTTTCCATGAAAACGATTGCCTGAAAAACGATCGGCAAAATCGTAATCCTTGCAAAATTCTGGACCAGAATGTCAAAACAGAACTGGCAGAAATTTAAAAATGAAAAAAATTTCGGGGTGAAAAAAGTGTCGGACCCGAGGTGGGAAGGAACTTTGGCCGGTTCCCTGAGTGTCCTTAAATCGAGAGTAGACTGTATATATTTTTTTCACTAATCTAATAAAATTATTGGACCGAAAAGTATGGCTGCTCTATATTTTGAGCTTTTTGGTTCCTACACTTGATTAATCTAATTTATAAGCCTGAAATACATTACGACCTAGTTTTTGATATTTGTGACTGAAAATCGTCAACTTTAAAATATATTTTTTTTCGTGAAACAATCACTCGTTCGGATATGTCTTTTTGAACGCGAATTCATTGAGATAAGCCCAAAAATGTTTGGATAGCTGAGATGTTATTTTAGACAGACCACTATTAAAAATTTGCACCACTCACCGACAAGGGGGTTTTAATTTTAAAAAAGGTTTAAGACTTTTTATGGAACTATACTACAAGGTGGTGCCTTGGTCCTCCTCCCTCTTGTTTTTTCTTGAAAAATGTCTTGGTCCTCCCTGTTCTTTTTAAAGGGATTGTTAAAGGGGGGATTATGCTAAAGGTGATCATGCTGACTATAAACACCATAATCTCAGTGTTACAGTAAGCATAATTGACAGAAGGAACCAAGGCTTTTCAAAAAACAACAGGAGGACAAAGGCATATTTTGAACCCGGCTTGTAAAATAGAAGCGTAAAAGCCCAAGTTCCCGCCCCTCCAAAGACTATTTTACCTTTTTCGGTTCCCTTGACTTGCAATGTGGAGTGTGCTGATCTTTCCAAATACCCTTGGTATTACAATAATAATAGGTGAAAAATGAAAAAAGTTTGCTCAGAGAAAAATACTCTTTGGAGGGGGCGGGCACTTGGGCTGCTGTCAGATAAAGAACTCTTACTTGCAGTCAAATGCTATCAGTAGAGTAGCCATAACTTTGCGCAGTGTGGACACAGATGCACAAACAGTTATTTGGGAAATCAGGTTAAGGATCGGAGCACTGTTTGAAGAAAAAAGGACAGACACTTGTTCTGTGAAATCAGCGGAGGAAGCATCCACTATTTCTGGCCTCAGTATTTGAAGTTTTTCCAGCATACCACTTATTTGCATGTCAGTCTACAAGATTCAAAATCATAAATGTTGATCAGTGGTCATGATTTTTAATTAAACTCACTGACCAAATTTTTAGCTGATGCATCCACCAAAACCCGCACAATTTCATCCGCTTGCATTTGGTCAAAAGAAAAAATAGGCTTGATTACTGCTTTGGATTGTTGGGAATGTTTATTTGGTTTTGGATGGAAAGAGTAGAGCATGTTGGCGATAAACTTGGCTGGTCCACACTTTTCCGCTCGATCTTTCAAAGTACGCAGTTGTGCATGTAAGGAATTGTTCTGCAAAAGTTTTAATTTAATCACGAAAGTTAAATTTCAAGAAGTAAGCTGGCTCAAAATTGGCCAGAATAGTGTTCTAAGGCCATTTTAGCTGCTTCTATCGAAAGAAAGCAACAAAAATTTAGCTTTTTTGCCTAAATACCAATTGATGCTTAGACAAAATAAAACACTTACTTTCGCAGCTGCACCCATAAAGACTAGAACTAAAGGTGATAGCACGCTCGGCAACTGAGCAAACTGTGCGATCCTGGGAGCAATAAAAGAAAGCGTGAATTTGACAAATTCATCATTGCTTTTGAGACTAGAAATTAGATTGGAATAACTAGAGGAGATTATGACGGAGCAGTGGTCAGGGGTGCCAGCTAGTAATGAATTGAAGTATTCAGCTATATGATTGGTGTTCTCAAACACCTTTGCCTTCTTTTCATCCATCAGTTCTGCTGCTACTGACCACTGAGCACTTGAATCTAGTACTAGTTGTAAATTTTTGACCAAATTTGTGGGTTTTTGATCCATCGGTTCAGGGCATCAAACTTTTGCATAGCATTGAGAAACTGAAAAATAGATGTGTTTAAACAAATATAATGGCTTTAAAGCTCACCTGGTCTGCGCCTTTGGCACCTTTTTTCTTGTAAGCTTTGACGAAGGGAATAGCTGGCCTATATGTTAAAGTAAATATTTTTTTTTAAATCGTTGGTCGTCTGTCTGCCTTAGAGACCCCAACTTTGGGTGTAAATCGAAACTTTTCAATTGCATACCACGATTTTTCTGGATTCAGAGTCCAATTACCCGAAAGAAAACACCACTCAAAGACCCTGGTTTTCTGAACAAATATACTCACTTGGCTGCTTGGCTCTTTCCTAGCTCTGACTCATTAATAATTGTCAGCAAATGAGTGCAACTGAAGGTAGATAGTGCAAAGGACTGGATAAAGTCTAGTGCTTGCTCTGCATTCACCCCTTCTAATGCTATCTAAAATAAGGTTGCTTCAAAATTATTTTTCAGGTTTTGTTAACAAACCAACCTTGACCACCCTTTCATCATGTGCCGACAACATTTTCATCTTCAACTTTTTAGGCAGAATATCCACAACGATTTTTGGATCATTTGCTTTGGTGACATATAGAGTGTTTTTGGAGACAGAGATTGGGAAGAATATTTTGATCAAGTATTCTCTGCTTTCACAATTGGACTTAAAATTATAATTTTAGTTTTAGCTCGATTTTGCAAAATATTAAAAAAGAAAACCTTGACACTACTTCCAAAGGTCTCACACAAAAGTTCAAGAATGGTTTCCAGCTGAAAATAACGGTTGGCAAGAAAAACCAAATAGTTACTTTTGAAATTACAATTTGAGCAGAAATATTAAATTCCATTTTGACAGAGCCAGAAATAGATACATGCAACATTTCTGAGCAAGTGTCATCCACAAAATTGGAGCTAGCCGTAGAAATATTGCACAGTTGCTGTATGAAGGAGGCGTAGAAACCAATTAGGCAATCACTAACAAGGTTATTATTTGCGGAATCTTCAGACACACGTCTTACCAGGTTGCTCAGATTGAAAGCTATCTAAACAGAAAACTTAATTGAAAAGGATTTTTAAAGGACCACGTATTTAAGGGAGGGGAAAAGCTACTTGGCTTTAAAGTTCGACCTCGGTGGCGCAGTGGATAAGTTTTTGAGTGTTATGATCTAAAATGGTGCGCAAGTTCGATCCCATCTAGTGCCACGCTATTTTTTCTTGTTTGACTAGTTTCTAGACGTAATTAAACTAAAATTAAAAATAAATAGCATGCCACCAGGTGGAATCGAACCTGTGCACAGTTTTGGGCCAAAAAATACAATCGCTTATCCACTGCGCCACCGAGGCCATTTTTTCAAATCTAAATGAGTTCCCTCACACCCCCCCCCTTCAATGCCACAGGAGATAAAAATCGGGCTACAATCAGGGATGTTTGAAACGTCCTAAAATGCATTTGGGGGAACTCTTAGGACTATTGAGATCAGAGTAACAAAAATAAAGATTTTGAAGTTGAATTTATAGATTTTGAAGTTGCGGGTCTAAATGACAAATTATCATGTTTCCGAGAAACAATCGGCAAAATCGGAATCCTTGCGATATTTCCGACCAGACTGATGAATCAGTTGTGAAAAAAAACTTCAAAAATTGAGCTAAAAAAAAGTGTCGGACCCGAGGTGGGAACGAACTTTTTGGGGGGACGCAATGAAGAGCGTCGACTGTATTTGACTTTTTAATTTAAAAAAGTATTTGTTATGAAGCAAGTAAGACAAGATATAGTAATTTTCTCTGTTTTTTGCATACCTTATTTAGCAAGTCTTGGTTGTTAGAGTTGGTTGCATGTGCAGTTATAAACTTAATGTATTGCACTAGACGTTCTTTGTCATTTTCAATGAGACAGCATTTAGATAGCTCTTCGCAAATTTCACTGCTTAACTTTGCGAAATGAGAGATGTTGATCTTAAATTACAATCTTCAAATACAGCTTTACACATCTGACACTAAACTAACCAGTAAATCTAATGAGAAATCGATTTCCATGTCCTCCTACAACAAAACAATTTTATTAATCCTTCGTCCGATTAAAAAAAACACACCGTGGTTGGTGAAAGTAGACGTTGAAGGGTGGCAAAGGAGGCTTCTCGTTCAGTTAGCACAGGAGCTGCTAGGGATGCCAGCAGGTATTTAATTGCTGAATTTTTTTTTGTAAAATTATTTATTTGAGTAAAGATTTTAGGAGTTAGTAACTGACCTATCCTTACATTTTCTTCTTCACTTTTACTAGAATCTAGCAATATATTGCGTAAACGTTGGAAAACCTGCAAATCAATAGTGATTGAGCTGAGCACCTAGTCTTACAAAAACAGGGCATATCTACCTATTTTTTTATATCTGCTGGAAAGGAGCTAAATGCCGAGGCTGCAGCAGGGTCGGTCTCTGAGCTCTTTTGGTCGGTTAACAGGACTACAAGTTGGCACAGAGATTGCAGCGGTATCCGATGGATAGTTTGACTAGAGTTGGCCAACAACATCTGCACTATTACTAAAAAGAGTTGCATATATTTTCCAGAAAACGGCTATTTCTAAAAAAATACCTGGCATGCTTCGGACAACTCCCTGTTCCTGGTTTAATTTGTCCAAAAGGTCTGGATTTTCAATAGATAGAAGCACACTTCTGAGATCAAATTGATCGTTGCAGATGCGCAGTTGGTCAGTGAAAATATTAGCTGGCTTTCTCAATTTTCCGCTAGAAAAATATTGCATTTAATGAAATAAAATCAGAAAAAGTTAGAAACCCAGGGTCATTGAAGCAATAGGAAAAATCAGTTTCTTCATCCACATTGAAATCACAATTTTTGAGTATTTGTTGCTCCAATTGCTGTTCTAGTTTGTCTTCTGCCGCTATCTGCTCCACTTGCTTAGCATCCACCAGTGGAGGTGGGAAATTGTAGTCTCTAAACCGAATTTTCAGGTGAAAATAGTCAAGAATTGTTACTAATATATGTATTTACTTAGTAAGAGCCATTGAAACCATCATCTGCAAAAGTGCATACTTGTCATACAAAAGCTTCAGCAGAGTAGTATGATTAAGACAGCTCCAGGCTACAGTCAAAAACCACACTCTCCAATACAAATTTTTGTTGCTGAACTCTCTTTGCAACTGCCTGAAATATAAATTACCGTATTTCCTCTAATTTGCCCCTGGGGCTAAATTTTCTGTATGCCCAAAAATCTTGAAATTGTAAATCAAAAATGGCCCTAACTTTGAAGTTCCAGTCAGAAAAAGAGGGGGGGGGCTAAATTAGGGGGGGGGGTCCAAATTAGTAGAAATACGGTACTTGAAAAGGCAACTGTACCAAAATTTATTATTTCGGATGAAAATTTTTCTTTTATTAAAAACTGATTTTTCATTTAGCCAAAGATATTTCGCTGAATTTTTTTGTAATCATAAAAATTGTAATAATCAAAAAAATATATGAATGTTTTTGAAATTCCAGAGATATTTCGTCCCTATATGATAATGATGAATTTTTTCGCCTTGATCCCCCTGTTGTTTTTTAAGACTATTTAGTCATTTGCCTTAGGCAAAGGAAGCTTAGGCAAGGATAGGCTAGCGTATGTCGGGACAGACTCAGATATATTTTAGACTCATGTTTGAGTCCGTCCTAACATACTCTGACCTACCCTTGCTTAAGCTTAAGCCTAAAAATCACAATGAAAAACATCAGAGGGGACCAAGGCAAAAACAAAATCCCTATTATCATATAGGGCTGATATTTCAGCAAGGTTGGCCAATTTTAAGCCGATTTTCGGCTCATCAGCCAACGCTTATTCTTTTCTCTGATAAAAGCTGTAGACAAATAACGTCGAGATGCTTACTTTTTTTTGTCCGCTGCTATATTTTCTTTTATTACATTAAATAGTCGCTCTATAGTAAGTGGATTCCTGACTAGGAGCAGAGAATTACCATCTGAAACTGATCTTTGTAGACATTTCGAGTGAAAAGTCAAAAAGTGAAACCATTGTCAAAGCCCCTAACAGACAAGCAACGTTTAGTGAGTGTTTCAAGTATGGATATCAGGTCAGCTGCTAAAATGACGTTGGCATGCGAGGCTTTTCGCTCTTCTGGTGTGCCACCTAGCATTTCTGACCAATCCTCTATAAGAGCGTTGATCAGTGACTCTTCCATTGGACATTCGGCTATGACTCTTATGAACTGGTTGAATTCCGCTTCAGTTGGCCAAGTTTCTATGCTTGTGTAGTAGGAATGCTTAAGTATGAAACTTTTTATAAATTTAAAAATTCTTTAATTGTAGTCTATTTTACAGGATTGATCATTCCGTAAAAATTTATAGTGATCTCCTTCTTAAGAGGAAAAGCTCACTTCACGTGAAACCCCAAAGAGCATGAGTTCTCTTACTTTTTGAAAGGGGAGGGAGTGCACTTGGGGTGTTGTTTGATTATTTGTGTCTCTTTTTCTCCATTTTTTCTGTTTCAGTGATGAGAACCGAGATTAATAAGTATTTCGGGCGGGTCTGCAAAATATCGACAAAATACTTACACTGCCCAAATAAAGCAACATATAGTAAGATTTCATTGCCGTTTGGTGTTCTACATTGATCGACTTTTTAGACCACTTCAAAAAGTCCATAGCGTAGGCCATAAATTGTTGGGTTTGTGCGTGGAACTTGCTGATGGCTTCTATTTGCGTTGATGACAGGGCATAGCAGGGTTCAACTTGCGGTTTGCATTTGTAACACTTTCCTTGAGACCAGTAGTAATGCCCACAAATGGCAGGATAGAGCACACGTCTACACAGCACCGGAAGAATTGGTCCTGATTTTGTGATTAAATTAGGGTTTCTTTTTTGAATTGTTATACTGTAGCCGGAAAAGCATTTATAAATTTACTTGTAATTGTCTAGGAATGTGTTGGCTGGCTTTTCGGAAAGATGCGAACATGGCTCTGGCGAGGGCTGAGAAAGAGAAATCAGCTCTTACCCCGATAGATCTGACAAAATCTTTCAAGAAGAGTCGAACACCCTTCACATTGTCTGCATTTTCAATTCGTTTGATCAAAATTTTGGAGACAAGCTAAAAACTATGAGTTTTTAAAAACTATTTTGAAAAAAAAATTGACATCAGATGACTCAATGAAGTTGTGATTGAAAAGCAACTGCAAAATACTCATGTTGTGTTGAAATTTGTTAGGTGAGAATTCATTGTCCATTATCAGATTGGTCAGCACCGGCAAACTTCCTGGACATTCACATAGCAAATCTCTACAAAAGGAAAGCAGTGTGATATATGTCTGATAATAACTCTCATAAATGTTTCTGGGTGCTTGAAAAATAGACCTTTTACCTTTAGGAAAATTAAGGGTTGTTAAATTTCCCTGTTAAAAATCGGTAAATTAACCGGTAAATTTACTGATGAATTAGCCGATAGCAGCCAAAGTGCCCGCCCCCTTCAAAGAGTATTTTTCTCTAAGCCAACTTTTTTCATTTTTCAAATACTTCACACCTTTTGCACCGACAATGACAAGGATATTTGGCCGCGGAACGGACAAAGACCCGTAAACTCTACATAGCAATAGATTGGGGTTAAAAAAAATCAAGGTACTCGGAAAAAGTAGGTTTAGAAAAAAATACTCTTTGTAGGTGGCGGGAATTTCGGCTTTTTACGAAATTAACCCTAGTTCACTGAAGACCGATAAATTAGGATTTTATTAAGTGTACGTTCGTAACTGTAAAATTTCTCGTATATTATATGAAAAATTCGAGAGTTGTAAAAATTCCTGGGCAAATATACTGTAAAAGAACCGTACCAGAGCGATCTTTAACATTCAGATGTTTTTATCAACCCCAAAAAAGTTGAAAATGCTAAGATACATACTTCATAGCTACTGTGAAAACATGCAATATTTGTTTGCTTCTAAGTCCTCTAAGACGAACTGAAAAATATGAATAACTTTAATTCATTCATATAATCAGACCTACCTAGACATAGCAAAACTTCCAAATTGGCATCGGAAGAGCAGTCTCGTGTGTTGCTAGCAATGTAGAGCAGCAATTCTTTGGCATAATTCTGCAGTTTTCCATTCTGCAGCCAAGCATCTAGTTTCTGAGCACACAGACATCGTATTTTCGGGTTTGCCGAGCAAATTGCTAAAGTTTTCAACAAATTCTTGCTGACATTAGCATCGATTCTGATTTGCTTTTCGAAAAAATCAATGATGTATTTTAGAGCTGTATCAATTTCTTCGGCTGGTTTGTTGAATTTTGAGGTCTAAATTCAAGGTTTTTTTATATTTTTGATTTTTATTATTTTAAGATCCAACTTACCCCATTAAATACTTCCCTAGACACGTATGGAAGTTCACAAGCAGAACTAGCCTGTTCAGATGGAAAATTAAGTGTTCCGAAAAAAGAAGATACTATTTGCACCAGGATAGATTGGGTGTCAGCTCTGTCCACCCTAAATAAAAAAAAACTTTTAAATATGCCACGCTGATCCAGAAAAGGCAAAATCCTGACTAGGACCCTGCTCTGTCCAGGTGTACTTCTAGGAAAAAAAAATCATGCCTTTAAAGAAAGGGGTAGACTACGTAGTTGGAAAAGTTCGGCCCGAGGGCGCAGTGGAGTTTTGGCACAAAATGGTGCGTAGGTCCGACCTCACATGGTAGCACGCTGTTTTTTTTTGGCTTATTTGACGAATGTCTAGGGGTGATTCAACTTTTCGTCCCCGATCACCACCACTTATGCGTTGATCAAACAAGCTAAAATAATTAATGTGCCGCCACATGGAGTCGAACCTGCGCACCATTTGGGACCATAAAACACAAACGCTCATCCACTGCTCCACCGAAGCCGAATTTTTCGACCTAAGTAGCTTTTCCCTCTCTGTTGACTGGACCATCTCCTTAACTGCTGGAAACCCTGCCACCTATTAATCCTGTCATTAACCTTACCCTAAATCCAACCGGGAAAAAATTTGACTGCATCTTTCTATTGCTTTTACAAATGAAAACTCATACCAATTTCTAGCTCCTAATGAGTCATTGATAGCCAAGTTCAAAATAACTAGAGGCCAGCTGACATTTTGCTGAGCAATCGCTGCATTTAATACAGACACAAACTGGTCTTTCAGAAGTTGCTGAGTGGCTGTCGTTCCTGGGAGTTTGTTAAGCATGCAAATATGGCAATAACTACATTGTTGTTCTAAAAAATCTGTCAGTAGACTTTTTTGAATAAATATCCTTGAAATACCTTTAGCAATTGGTCTTCTTCAAAGGTCACTTTAATGACCTGGTTGAGCAGTTCCATGTTCATTTCACTTGCGTCCTCTATCATCAACTGCTCTTTGAACACAGCACAGACCATTCTGGCCATTTTGTGCTGCTTGTTGGTCTCTTTGGCAGCTGTGAATAGAACATCAAAGGTTTTGGGGTTGACTTCAGTGCCGGAGGAATACTCTCTCCAAGCATTTAGATCTACTTCCAGCAAACATTTCGATCCTACATTACTGCCTCCAGCAATACTTAATGAGTTGGAGCTGGAAGGCATGCTTAATCCGCCACTTTTGAAATCTAACTTAGGACGTTTGCCGACATTGCTGGGAGGTTGGGCCGTCTGAACTCGAGTATATGGTTTTTAGTTAGACATTTACAGACCAGTTATTACTAAACCACTCACCAGCAGAGTTCTTTTTTGTGGACCACCAACAGGGATATGCGCACCTAGTCTTGCCTTAATAGTAACAATTTTTCGGTGAGGATACGAGAATTTTCAACAAACATACTTTTAGTTCTTGCCGACTGTTAGGAAGTCCACTGCCCTTCGGCTTCATACCTCCTAGTTTAAGTGGTCTGTTGCTCATCTGAAATTTGTTTATTTGACAAAACAACAATTAAAATAAAAGAAAGTTTCTCAAAAAATTGGCTTGAAAAAGTTTCTTGGTTTGTAATTCATGAAATTCATTTCTAACAATTATTATATATGTTATTCAAAAAAGTATTTCGTCTTGGCGATGTGTGACTCACATAAGATACATTCAAATTACACTCACATATATTACTAAATACGAGAAATCATAAAGCAAAGTACTTTTCAGCTTACAACCCTGGACAAAAAAAATTTATTACAAGATTTTCCTAAAGGTGTGTCTTTGAATAGTTGAACAATTTTTATTTTATTTTTATCGATAAATGTTTCAAACTGTTTTTATGACAAGATTTTATTATTTTTCTGATATAATAACATTGAAATTAAATTAACAAAAATGTATAAATGGCTTGGCTCTAATGAATGCTGAATCCCAAAGATTTTGAGGTCTAGAAAACTTGCTAGTTTCTAAGAATTCTTCGTATTGTAAAGTGATTTTATCTGTTCTTTATGCCTTGGTATTCTTGATATCCTTAATTCTAAAAAATGGCTATTAACCAACTAACGCTTAGCGGCTTAGCATAACTTTGATTCCCACCCTGCTGTTTTCGTACCAGTGCGCATTAACGTCGAATTAACGTTAGAAATCTAGACGCTACTGGAACATACCCTTCCTTAAAATACTACTACAATATACTCCCCTCCCCCCCAATAATTTTCAGGCTTAGCGATTAGGCACAACCCTTATGCTTTGGCTTAGGCACTGGGCCTTAGGCTTAGGGCCAAACCGTACTAATTTCAGCTTTTAAAAAAAAGTATGGTTTCAGTTACACCTTAAACTTGTTGGACGGGAAGGGTTATATTACAGTAGATTTTTTTAGAGGGAGAGGATATATTCCAGTAGCTTCAAAATCTGTTTTCGAAAATTGAAAAATATTGCGGATAAACCATAAGTACCAAGACTGTAAAAACTACTAACTGTATATACTACAAAACTTTTTCAGCTTCCAGACAATGAAACTATTGCAGAAGTCTCTAATTTACATTCTTCCAGTTACAGCTAGCGCACTAGCTGGAGGTCTCTACTACCAAAATTACCACCCACTTCAATCGTTTGCCTCTTGCGAAGCTTCAAATCAAACTCAACTGGTGGGATTTGAGCAGCAGCATAACCACAGCAATAGCTTTACCTCCAACAACAAATATTGTTCTGCCAAATGGGACTTCAATTGGGATGGCCGACAACCGCACTCTATGCTCAACTTAACTAAATATAACGCAGCCGATGAGGATAAAAAGCAAGAAATGCTTAAAGATGTCACACCCACTGCTACTAGGTTAATTTAGAGATTAATTTAATAAGGACTAATGAATCAAAGATACTAAAAAAATTAAGTAATTTTTTTAATGCGAATATGTCCAGTCAAAAGACAAATTTCATTAATTTAATTTAGACACATATTTCTAATACGACATGGTCAATATGTGTTGGGCAAAGGCGAAAAATATTTGACCCCATTGGGTAAGGGCCTGACTTTATTGCATATTTAGTTCATTTTTATCAAATTTTTAGGCAAAGAGCAGGCCAAACTGCTCGGACAACGACTTAACGCTACCAAAATTATTTTCGACAATGTGCATGTATCTACGATGAACAGAGCTAGGGAAACTGCCACTTTAGCTTTGCAAGAAATAACCACTTTTATAGAGCCAAAGCTTGATTGCATGCTTGAAGAAGGGGCTCCTTGTATGCCTGAGCCTGAACACCCAGACTGGAATCCTAAGCCTGTGGTCAGTTGCTTAGAACATTTAAAAAATTATACTTCACAAGCAATAATGCTCAAAGAGCATTTCTAAATTATTTTCACATTCAGAAGTTTTTCACTGAAGGGGCGAGGATTGAGGCGGCTTTTCGCAAACACATTCACAGAGCATCGCCTAAGCAGAAAAAAGATTCCAATGAACTGTACATTTGTCATGGAAACGTGATTCGCTACTTCGTCTGCAGGTTTTTTTCATATACTTACAGGGCGGCCTGGAAAAAATTCGGAAAACATTTAAAAATTGACGAAGGTAGTACCTACCTTTCTCACAAAACTGATGATACCTGGAAGCTCTTGGATACAAAAGATTTGCATAAAAAATAAGTGTAATAAGTTGCAGAGATAAACGAGCAGTGATAAAGATAAAAATTTCATTTAAAAAATTTCCCGAATGTTTCTGGGCCACCCTATACAAACTGATGCTACAATAGCCTACCGTAAAATTTCTAATAGTAGTCCCCCTGATTTGAAATCGTGTTTTCGGCATTGTGTTTTAGACCATTTTTTCAAAACTTGTCTCAGGCAAGTTACCACGCATTTGGTAGCTCATCTCACTGGCTACAAAATGGATAGTAACTTGCATGAAAGCAGACTTCAAAAGTGGGTCAAAAACGCAACGCCACAAACACGATTTGAACCAGAGGGGTTACTATTAAAGGTTGTACGGTATTGTGTATTTAAGAGCCTTGCAATTTCCTGTGAAGGATGGTTGCGAATCGGCCTAGCTAATACTTCAATCACCTGGATATCTTTGTATGCGGATGGTAGAGTGTATATTCGCTGTATGGGTGATACCGGACACCTGCCCTTTGAAAAGATCACTTACAACTAAAAATGATGAACCTATCCTGTTTTAAATAATTGTTTGTAATTTTGTAGATTTAAAAAATAAATGTTGATTTTGAAGAGCTTATTCAACTGAATTGTTTGAACATCTATAAATTTTAATCACTTTTAAGTTGCCACACTTTTTTACTTGGCGATAAATTTAAGATTATTTTTTTTGCAAAATAATTTTTTTAGTGAAACAGAATCAAATTAAATTCGTAAGCGAAAATGCCTCGAGCTGAAAAGTAAGTTCTTGTTAACTATTTTACCCACTTATAAAACAATAATTTTAGAAAAACATCTGAAGTAAACGTAGAAGATGATGATGTTTATGATGAAATTGACCAATTTCATATGCAACGAGATGGCATTTTTCTGAACAACTCTGCTAAGCGGATCAAGAATGCACAGAAAGAAGTACTCAGTGTGCAAGTAGAAGACAGTGAAGATGATGAAGACAGCGACGATGAAGAATTACAAGGAGCTCAGTCAAATGAGGCTGAAGGTGGCCAAAGACTAATTTTTTCTTTCGAAAATTTACTTCATAGATATATTCAGTTCCAATCAGTATCAACAAGTGGGGCAAGAAGCGTGCCGGCTACTACGAACTTCCTATGTAGACAAAGATTTTGGTGGAGTGAATGACTCCGAAGAAGAAGAGATGCTTGAATTGGAAGAGGAGGATGCAATCAGTCGGCAAAAGAAGCTGGATGCAGCCAACAACTATGTGGATCTCGACTTTGGAATGGAAACTGAAGCTGACAGCTCTGAGGCCGACAGTTCCGACGGAGAACTGAGCAAACCACCCAAAACTGCTAATAAACCCAAAGTAGATGCTAAAGATTTGCTGAAAATGAGTTCTGAGGATCAGCTCAAATACTTTGTGGGACAGGACGACCAATTGGACAACTGGATTCAGGAATATGAAGAGAGGGTTAGTTTCAAACTTTTAGTTGAGTGTTTTTAATTTGAGTCAAGAACTAATTTCAGAAAGAAGAGATTCAACAAATTGTGAAACCTTTAGTCAAGATTTTGTCCAAGATTAAGTCAATAGATTGCAAGCTCAAAAGACAACTTTCCGCTGTAGTCACAACTTATCAACAGTAATTTAAACAATTGAAAATACTATCCAAAATGAGTAATATGTCGAAATTCAGATACTCTTGCAATATTCTGTTGTATTTTTTTTGAAAGTTGACACACCACTTGCAAAACTCCGCTCCGTTCAATCTCATCCTATACACGATGATCTGCTGAAGTTTAAGAAGGTAGTTGGCATCTATTAGGCAGTTTCATAATCTTGCAGAGTGCAAAAATTCCTGCGAAACTTGAAGGGGCTCTCACCTTTGTGGGGAGTAGAAAAAATGGCTTCGGTGGCGCAGTGGATAAGTGTTTCTGTTATATGGCCTAAAATCGTGCGCAGGTTCAATTCCACGCTAGATTCGGAAAGCAATATTTAGCATTTCTGTTCATTGGATTTTCCTAACTTTCACGAGCTTTACCGATTAGATATTTTGGATGATGGTTGAGTGCTTAAATTTTTTAGATCGACTCCAGATTTTTCAGATTTTTCGGGTTCGAAAAATAATCGCCTATGGGCTTTATTAGAGAAAATACGGTGTGTGCTAACATCTCGAAATTTAGTTGATGGAAAAAGCAGACAGTTTTGTAGCCGAGAATGGTCGACGATTAGCAAAATGATTGATCAGTTCAACAATGTCCAGCAGAATTTGTTGATCTTATTGCAAAGCAGGCGCACAAAAAAGACCAAATCGCGGTCAAAACAAGAAACGAAGCCAAAAGCACAGTTCAATTTGCTGCTGATCTTCACAACCAAATCGACATCGATGGACATGATGAAAATATGCAGATGTCAGAAAGTGAGAGACGTGGAATTACCTATGAGGTTTCGGTTTACTTAAAATTTTATTAAAGAAGATGTGGTCAGTCAATTTTTCGTTAAATAGCTACGAAGACCAGACTTAGTAGACTGTTTATACTGGTCTAACTTGCCTCTAAGGCATCGCCTCAATTGTAAAAATAAGTATTTTCAGTGTTTTTACAATTTTCACTTTATTTTTACTTAACACTTGAAAACCAGTTTGTACTAATTGGAGAAATTTATTCGGAATTTCACGCTGAGCAAGATAGGAGAAGAAAAATTTTCATTGGGTACATGACACTTCTGTCCCGACCATTTCTGTCTCGAAACTTCTGTTTCATTACTAAATTTAATAATAATTGGGAAATTGTTCATAATTTAGAAACCGAACAAATGATTCTCCTCAACCGCTTTTTCACTGGTCTATGTGACCGGTCTATATACGACCACTGAGTAAACTTGTATTTATTTACAAGCTCATTAAATTACGCATCAGAGGAGTACTTTATTACACAAAAATAACATATAAATTAGAAGATGTGAATCAAATAAAACTGCAAATCATTTGTTTGGTTTCTTAATTCTGAAAATTTTCCAAATTATTATTAAATTCAGTAATGAAACAGAAGTTTTGAGACAGAAATGGTCGGGACAGAAGTGTCATGTACGCCAATCAACGCGAGAAGGTTCCATGGTAAAAGCTCTTTTCAGAGAGTTTTTTTCTCCTGTTTTGCTTAGCGTGAAATTCCAAATAAATTGCTCTAATTAGTACAAGCCGGCTTTCAAGTGTTAAAGAGGCATGCCACGCTTTTAAAATTAGTGCCCGTCACGGTGTGCCAAAACAAAATTAAGTGCAAAATCATACCTAGACACTTTGATACCTCTAGATACTTTGGTATATTTATGTGAAATAATTAGGTTAAGGTTGAATATAAGTAGACTTCGGTCAGTTAAATATAACCTAGACATGACCTGATCCCAGGATATACGTTATGTTGAAGTTCGACTGGTCCTGTTGTTTTCACCAACTAGAATCTAGATGCAATCTCGAACCATAATCGATCATGCATTTAAACGAGCATATAAACAAACAACGAACATGCGTTTTTCGAGGCCTCGATTTGAGTTTTAGACTCGAAACTCGAAAATTTTCGAGTCTCGAGTTTCGGTTCGAGTCGAGGCCTCGAAAATATCGAGGCCTCGACAACCCTATTAATTACCTTTTGCCCAGTCAGATTCCACAACGTTTCTGTTTGAGTACTTGGGTATAACCCAACGGGTTATAATCCAAAGGGGTACAATTGGGTATAATCCAAAGTTAGTGAAAACAATATTTTAATCTGTGCACTCCGTTTTACAGTTTCCGCCCATAAAATAAATCTTGAAATTTCAGATGCAAAAAAACAAAGGCCTAACAGCTAAACGAAAGAAGGGCACTGAACATGCTCGAGTCAAGAAGCGCAAGCAATACGACAAAGCACTGATACGTCGTCGATCTCAGGTGCCTGATGTGCGCAGAGAAATGAGCAAGTACGACGGAGAAAAAAGAGGCATTCGAGCATCCACTGTTCGCAGCATCAAATTGCAGTGAAAAATCTTGGTGCTACTTGGATACAGCCATCAATTTGTTTTTGAAACGTTCTTTAAACACTACATAATGACCAAAATCACTTCAGAAGCTCGAAAACGCAAAAACCATTTTAAGTTCGGATCAATCAAAATCTGGGATTCGAGGTCACTTAAAAATTCTTTCAAGCTGCGTTTAGCGACGTTTTGACAAAAAAAAGGGTGGTAATTCTTTTTGCCCATAGAATACTCGTTTTTGCCCATAGAATATTTTTTGCCCATAGATTTTGAATGCCCATAGATTTTGAATGCCATAGAATACTTGTTTTTGCCCATAGATTAATTCTTTTTGCCCATAGATTTTAAAATTTTGCGGAAAATTTAATTTTTTGGTCAGAAAATGACTTGGATCGCTCAGAATCTCACCCCAGAGTGGCCAAAAGCCCTGAAATTCGGTTTTTTGAAGGTTTACAAAAGGGGGCAAACTTTTTGCGAAAAATCGATTAAGCGGATCAGATTTCGGGTCCGATGAGTTCAATCGCTCAAAATTTCAGGTTTTGGTGGTTTTGAGTGGTTCAGGTTGAAATTCTGAGCGATTGAGCCCATCGGACCCGAAATCTGATCCGCCCAATCGAATTTTCACAAAAATTTAACCCCCCCCTTTGGTAAACCCCAAAAACCAACTTTCAATGGCTTCTGGCCATTCCGGGGTGGGATTCTAAGCGATCCAAGTCATTTTCTGACCAAAAAATTTGAATTTCCGCAAAATTTTAAAATCTATGGGCAAAAAGAATTAATTTATGGGAAAAAATTAAATCTATGGGCAAAAAGAATAAATCTATGCGCAAAAACGAGTATTCTATGGGCAAAAAGAAATATTATCCAAAAAAAGATATTTGGGGTGGGTATATCCAAGTAGCGTAAATTACTTTATTATTGTTGTTGAGTACATTGTTGAACTTTGTATTTTCTACTTTTTTGAAACTGATTTTTCGGAAAAAAATTTGTTGATTTTTCAAATATCAGTATAATTGTTGTGCATTTGTCTTATGCGGGATACGAAAAGCACTAAAAATGTGTTAGAAATTATTGTCGGCTTAGAAATGACATTTTTTCATATTTCAGGATGATTACCCACACCCAAAAATCATCAACTCAGGAAGACAGCCATCGAAACATAACTGTAGAAGTTTAAAGGGTTTTCATATATCTACTGTTAATTCATGGGCCTTATTTAAATTCAAGGAGAGACAACCCGAGTCGGGATAATTAGAAGTAAACAAAAACAAGGCAAAATCAAACCTTCCCCTCTCCTAGAAGTCAGAAATAAAAAAAACGGCGCTAGTATAGAATCAACTTTTCTAGAATCAAGCGCCCAAATCGACTTTCCCTGAACTTTTCCTAGACTTTTCCTTTTCCCTAAAAAGCTCAAAAATCACCATTTTTAAGTCTTCATCAATGAAAAAAGATTTTAAGAGCCCTTAAAAGTTCCTTTTTCATTATGTAGGGTTGCATTAAGTTTTGTTTGAAACCTATTGCCTTGACTGGAAACGCTATTCGTCAGAACGCGACAATCCTTTTGTCGCCTTTCTATATACTATATGTTTTTAACATTTTACAACTTTTTTGCAAGTTTATTAATTATTCAAATCGATCATGCTTAACCAAACATTTTTCAAAACCTTGATATATCACTCACAGTTGCTTAAGATCAACTTTTACACGCTTTGGTTTGGAAAAAGAATTTTTTTCTCATTCACATTGTAGGTAAAACAATGATTGTTCAAAAAGTTCCTTCCTAAATACAAATGACCAGTGTGATATGATGCGGTATATGCGTTCAAATAACATGCATCGTAGCTGCTCTGAAAATGAATTAAATCAATTTAGTTCACAATTTCCAAAAACTGACTTAATATGTAATGTAGTCAGGTGCAGTCAAGACCAGTTCAATTTTGCTTTTTTCACCGATATTAAGAATCACTGGAGCGATGTCTGTAGCAGCACAATCCACATGGTAACGAGAGGTTGTGGCATTGTAGACGGCTCTACTAGCATTTATGAGAATATTTTGAAAATCTGGATCACACACAATGTAATCGTCATCAGGGTATAATACAACAGTAGAATTTAGCTCGGCGAAAAATGTACGCCTATTTACAGTGGTAGCTGCTGCTTTTAAATAAAATTGGTAACTTGTGCTGTGAGGATAATATGCTTGATAGAGTTTAACATATCCAGAACTATCATCGCAATAAGTATTCTTTTTAGAACCAAATGTCAATTGTACAGTGCCATTTTTAGATTTCGTCCTAAAATTCCGTTAAAGGCAAAAATATATAGAAAAATATAACAAACAATACTTTCACTGCCTTACAGTAAAAGTGGCTCAGCGGTGAAGCGTTAGCGTTGACAGCAGCCTTAGTGCCAAAGAGTATTTTTCTCTCCAAGTTATTTTTCCAAGTGACCGTCCTCCCCCATCCAAAAAGTGTTTTTCTGTCAACCAACTTTTTCATTTTTTACCTATTTCACATCTTTTGCCGACGAACCAAGAGTATTTGGGGGTTTCGCGACCAAATATAGCACACTCCACATTGCAATGGATTGGGGTTAAAAAAATCAAAGGAACCGGAAATAATACTCTTTGGAGGGAGCGAGCACTTGGGCTTTTACGGTTTTTGTTCTACGAGGGTTCATCACCGGTTCGATTCCGATTGAAAGCAATATTTTATATTGACTTTTACTGAAATACAACATTTTAATTCTCCTTTCAATTTTGCTGGTACCGCCTTTCAAATATTAGCATCGGCGACAAGCATGCCTCTTTAAATTGCGCCCTATTCTTGCATCATGAAAGTGTACCGGGTGGGCCAAAGTCCTTGGTGGAACTTTGAGAAAAGATTTTGTTGACATTTTGTTTTGGAAAAAATATTTCAAATATACAGTTTTGTAGCCCTACTCATCTTCTTTCAGATAGTTTGAAAAGTTTCATTGGAATATTTTGGAAAAGCCATTATTTGGCAACAAACACATGTGAGGTCATTTTAGGATGTTGATAGGCCTTTTTATCACTTTAACTGATCAAAATTTCAATTGGAAGTCAGAGGCTACAGCAAAATAAGAGCACCATGTTGTAGCGCAGTTCGAGAGCTACAAAACCCACTTTACACAGTAGCTTTTGAAAATCTGGGTATTGAGATATGGCTTTTTAAAAAAATTAATATCTTGAAAAAGTGACTAAAATTCCGAAAAATTTGGAGAAAATTTGATCTTGGTCATTTTTAAGAAATTGATTTTCTCAAAAAAGCCATATCTCAACACATAAGTCTTTAAAAGCTACTCTGTAAAGTTGGTTTTGTAGTTCTTGAACTGCGCTTCAACATGGTGCTCTAATTTTGCTGTATAGTTAGACTTCCCATTTAAGATTTTGATCAGTTAAAGTGATAAAAATGCCTATCAACATCCTAAAATGACCTCACATGTGCTTGTAGCCAAAAATGGCTTTTCTGAAAAATTCCAATAAAACTTTATATATCTTATTTGGAAGAGGATGAATAAGGCTACAAAACTGTATATTTGGAATATTTTTTCCAAAACAAAATGTCAAAAATCTTTTCTCAAAGTTCCAGCAAGGAGTAACCGGTAGTAACATTTTTGGCACTTATTTACTTGGGGGATAAGGGGGGGGGCGCATTTTTCACTGATTTGTAAATTATGTTAAAACGACCCTGAGTAATTTTCATATGCTTAAAACGATAAGAAGTTAGTTTCTGACACTTTTTTGCACAAAAGATGGATTTTTTGAACAAAAAGTTTTGGTCATCCAGACAAGACATGTGCACGGGCCGGCCCGGCCCGGGGCCGGGCCGGGCGGGCATAGGTTTTTACGGCCCGGGCCGGGCTCATAGATTTCCGCGGTGGTCGGGCCGGGCCTAAAGCCGATCGGCCGGGCCGGCCCGCCTCGGCCCGCCCAATAAATAATTTTCAAAATCCCGCCTCGTCAAAATCCCCTCTTGTCAAAATCCCGATATTTTCAATATCCCGCAATTTTCAAACGTTTCTAACTTTTTTTCTCACTCATCTCATATCCTTCTTCGGAAGCTAGAGCAGACGATGAACACTACGCAAGACCCAATCACAACGACGAGGAGGATTCTGGAGAGCCTTCGGGGAGCCTTCAAGCCCAAGGACAACGATGACCTCTTTCAGATGGTGAAGTACGACCAAGATGGGAATGCGGAGAAGGCTGAAGTTACAAAATTTTTGGCATGCAAGCAATGCAGGATGCTTCTGGCTCACACTCACGGCGATCATATTTCGTAAGTTCGCATTTTTCATATTGAATAATTAATGTTAAATATGTTTAGTACGCATCGATCTAGCAGCAAGCAGCCTGAGGCGACGAACCTAAAACACTTCCTCTCTTTCTATGCTCCAACCGGCCCACTTCGGCAGAAATCCAGAAAATGAATGAAATTTATATGACTTTTATTTTCTGTCCCCCACATAGATAAAGAGCCGGGCTTTGCGGGCCAGCCCGGCCCGGGCGGGCCGGGCGTCACTTTTGAAATTTCCCGCGGGCCGGGCCGGGCTCAAGAAAACATACGGCGGGCCGGGCCCTAAAATTTCCGGCCCGTGCACATGTCTGATCCAGACTCAATTTCGAGTGATTTGTGTATAAGGTATGTGGGTGCGCGCATCTCAACTCTAAGCCCGCTGCGCTCCCGAAACGGGCGCAGGGGCTCGAGAGTTAGAGATGCGCGCACACACTTACCTTAGACATGATTTGGAGCAAGACTCTTGATGAAAAATGCATGAAGAGACTCTTTTCGCCCAGCTCCAGTGACCAAAATGGGAAGAATATCTTGATACAAGGTAATTTACCTTGGTTGACCAAGGCGAAAGTCGGCGCTACTGTAATATAACCAACCGCGCCCAATAATTTTTAGGCTTAAGAATTAGGCTTAGGCTTAGGCTTTGGGCCGTTAGCATTAGTCTCAGGGACAACACGTAATTATTTCACTCACATTTTCAAAAAAAATTGTTTTTTCGAGCTGATGACTTGAAAACATAAATAATTACCCATTCATATCAACAGTAACAAGAGGACTGTCAAGTTTTCCCACCATTTGTTCAACAGCAGTAGTTATGTTGTTATTAGAAAGAGACAAATGTAGGCCAAGTATCCTTTAAGTTTCAAAAAAATAAAGAAAATAAACGTACAAAAAAGTTTTACCCATCCATCGGAAGGTATTTATACCAAAATCCAATTTTATTCAATATGCCAAAAGTCATGTTTGTTGACAAGCCGCCAATCGAAAAAATCAAAAAAAATCAAAGTCTTCAACAATTTGCTTACATTGACCATATCAATGCCCATGTAGCCAGTTCCGTCCGAAGTAAAACTGCCATTTTTCTGAACATAGGATGAAGAAGAGCTGAAAGTTTGCGATCTTTTAAAACGCCGGAAAAGGTCCATTTTGGATTCGACATGGTTCAGCGGTAAAGCTTTCTGTCTCACTACCGTATTTCATCTGAAAAGGCGCCCTGACTTTGGGAACCTGTTTATCAGCCCAGAGCAAAAAATTTGCATCGTGGTTTATTGCGTTTTCTCAACTTCGATGAGCTCTTACGACTGCGCTTCAGATTTTAAGACTTGGATTTTCACCCAAAATCTCAAAATTACCCATAAAATTTTAAGAAATTTCGGGGGTTGCACAATAATGCCCCGGGGCTTTTTTAGAGGAAATAAGGTATTTTCTGTCACAAATAACGGTCACCAATTAGTTAAGACTAGCTTTATATAAAAATCGGGTACGCTCATCACGAAGCTGGTGTCAGATTTCTAGGATTGCTGTTTCTGATTTAAAAATGAAAATTTTATTTTTACGTCTAGAAAATGATCTAAGGCGGAACCAAGGCAAAAAATTTAAATTTTTTTTGGACGATACGGAAAAATGCCCGCGTTATGCGAAAAAGGGACCGCGTTTTTCCGTCCTAGCCAAAAGGCGAAAAAGTGCACGCTTTTTGTGAAAATGTGCACGCGCTTTGTGAAAATGTGCGCGTTTTTTCGAAAAAGTGCCCGTTTTTTCGAAAATGTGCCCGCTTTTTCAAAAAAGGGCCATCTTTTTGTGAAAAACTGTCCGCTTTTTATGAAAAAGTGCCCGCTTTTTGTAAAAAAAAATGCTTGCTTCTGGATTAACCTAATATATTCATTATGCTTTATATGAGCGTAATTCTTGAAGCTGAAACTGCAGTATTTTGCAGTAAATGAATGGTATATTATACGGTTGCAAAAATGCAGACTCAGTCCTTGTTATAGAGCGGTTTCACAAAAAGAGGGCACATTTTCACAAAAAGCGGGCACTTTTTCGCCTTTTTGACTAGAACGAAAAAACGCGGGCATTTTTTACATAACGCAGGCACTTTTCCGTTTTGTCCATTATTTTCTCTACTCTCACCATTTGAATGATGGCAAACATCAATTCATTAAGAAAATGTTATTAGACACAAATATCAGATTCTAAATTTTTCGCCAAAAAGGTCACTCGATCATTCCTGCAACTTATGTTGATACCCAATAAGTCACAGTCACTTTTCAAAAAAAAAGCTGGGCAAAAAAGCATATGTTTTTTGTTCATGAAAAATGAAATTGTCATCTATGCCTGTTTTTTCAATAATATTCGGTTTGTTATTAAAAAAATTGTTTTTTTATTGGTTCACATAAAGATAGATACCTGGGATCATATGTATTTTGTAGGAACTTTTGTGGAAACAGTTGTTAAATCGGCTTTGGAGTCAATCAGTTCTAAGTCGGATGCATAGAATGGATCAAATTCAACAGTGAAGTTTTGAGCTAAAATTTGAAAATCGATTGCCTTTAAAAAAGTTCATGTAAACCTTTTAAAATGATACTCATTTTTGGTGTTGTGTTCTGACCTACGTTTTTTATATCAGAACACGTTACTAAATAACTTTTTTGCCATTTGTGACTTGCTTTTTCGAAAATGATATTGATAACTATACATAATGAGAATATTTTTTACCCTTAACTACATTATTATGAAAACATTTTCATTCTGATTGTGCTAGTTAGAATACTGTACTTAAAAAAATACGGCAATCTTAGAAACGAATATTCGCTTGAATATTTGAGCAAAGCTTTTGTATATCCGCGCAAACTTTAAGGGCCATTGCCCGCCATTCAGGTTCAAAAAAGTTTCCTAATCATTGAGCTTCTGTACGAATTCTTTAACCCTGTTTTTTAACAAAAATTTACCTAAAATTAAATTCTTGTTTTGTTTGAAATGAAACTCAAAAATCTGTACAGAAATTAAATGATTAAGTAAAAAAATTTTGAATTGGCGAGGGACAAATTGAAACGCGTGGCCATGGCCCTTCAACACTTAAAAGACGGTTTGTACTAATGCGAGCGTTTTGTTCATAATGAAGAATTAAAACAACTATGACGTGATTTTAAACGACTTTAAGTGGAAGTTTGACATGTGAGAAAATGGTGGTTTTGTGTGTTGGACGCTGGTTGTTGCTCACGTACACTCCTTCGAAAAAGCAGATTCAGGCGGTCGTTTTGACATATTGTATGCATATATGCAGTTCGGAAGATTCTTCAAGTTTCCTGAAATGGCCGTGAATTTTAAAGCGGTTATAAGGTCACTTCATCACTAGCATATACCCATACTCCCTTGCACAAAAATGATCAACGTGAAAAAACTGTCCTAGAATAAACAAAAGTTACGAACCGAATTTCTCGTGTTATAGCTGATCTTCAACATGATCACCTTTACAACAAGAGAGGGGGACCATCCAGTAAAAAAATTCAAACATTGAAAGGTGGCGTGTCAGCCTAAGAAGTACCCTGGGAACACCACCGTGTTTAAAAGATATCAAGATTAAGCTGGACAAGCAAAGTTTTTAAAAGCTATGATTAAAATGCAAAAAGTTACGTGGAGTGCCAACACTAAGATTTCCCATCCATGCAAACGAATATTCATCAACATTGACAAGGCCACTTGTTTACTAAGCTTTGTTTTAATTCGTGTTCTATTTTTTGCTTGATTGCAAAAGCATCAGGATTGTGGTGCTTCAGAATAGAATCAATGCGATTTTTTGGCAATGCTGTCTTCTGGCGAAAGTCGCACTTGATAAGCTGTAAATTGGTAGACTAGGCAATAAGTGTTAGCCACAAATGAAATTAGGCAAAACAATACTACAAGACTCAGAGTTTTCATTGTGCTAGGAGACTGTTAATATACTCAACACAAAGTGAAGCATTTTTGGAGGTCTTCTTTTATATATGATATTTCTTATCTAATTTTTAGTGACAAACTCTTTTAATGCATATTTAAAAAAAATCATTTTAATTGCTTACTGACATTTAGTTTTTAGATCGGTATTTAATGATCAGCACTAATATCTGAACAAAACGCCTTTATGGTAACAGTTGCTCCTATGTTAGATACGATGAAAGCCTTTTAATTAAATTATTGCCTTTCTTTTGAAAACTGGCTAGTTTTTATCGCTTCTAAACATTTAGTTAAAAAAATTAATTCAGGGTGGGCTTTTTCAGACCGCTATGTGTTTTGATTAGGTTGGATAATGAAGAATTCTTTGGAGAATTCTCTGGAGAATTCTCCGAGAATTCTCCAGAATTATCCGACTATTTCTCCGTCAAAGAAAAATCGGAGAGATAAAAATTTTTAAATTGCCGCGAAAAGTTTTCGGGTGAGATTCTCGCTGCGAGAAAATCAATATACTCATTTACTTACGACGTGTTTCGCGCTATTGCAGTCTTTTATTTTGCTCTATCCATAAGTTTTTTCGTCTTGTAATTATCGTAATTATTCTCTCTCCATTGGCAGCGCCAATCACCGGAATCGAAGGCAATCAAGTGAACTCGAGAAAGTAGGCTGATTTATTGAATGTGCCTTGATGGAGTTGTTTTGTTAGATGCTACCAATTGATCAATGACGCATTCTCAAAATCCAGGACTGCAGTGAAAGGGAGTGGATTCCTTAAGGAAATAAAAGAGGAGCTAATTGTGGTGGGATTTCTGTTGTCAAGTGGTTAACTTTAACAAAATCCGTTTAGGTTCTGGAAAGCCGGAAAGAGTTCAGACAGACAGACGTCGCCTTTCGTTGGACATTCTTGAGCCATCGGACAAAATACAAACGCTGACGAATGATAAGAAACAATCGGCGATCAAGCTACTAAAGAACAAAATCCTGAAAAATCATGTGTTCGCTGGAAAGGAGGAGATGGTAACAATTCTGTGTTCTAGAAAATTTCAGACAATAATATCCATTTTAGGTCAAGACTGAATTAGGACAATGGCTGTCAGGAACAGGAATCTTCTCGATGGACAAACGAAGCATAGCCTGGACACAAAAAAGAGTCTCTAGACAATGTTTCGACAATGTAAAACATAATTTTAAGTTAAGAAGACCTTATTTTTCTAATAGAGCGGCGTCGACTCTAAAGTTATCTAAAACTTATTTTGATACTTCATAAATTCATTTTAGATGAATTTCGTCATTCTTAAGATGGCTATCGATATACGATATACCGTATCCGCTCTAATTATCCGCCACCCTAATTTCAAGAGGCCTGAGAATCCGGTTTTCATTCACTGCTTGAGCTGTGTAAAAGTGCATGAGAAAGATTTTAAAACTCTTTCTGGCAACTTTTACACCACTCAAACAGTTGATAAAAACAGAAGTTTCAGACCGCTTGAAGTTTGAAAAATTGCCCCTCTATAACTATTCGCCATATAATTAGAGCGGATACGTTAGATTTTGATCGTGAGTTTTTTTAGTTATTCGACAAGATGGCACTCTCGGAAAATTTCGAAAATATGTGTAAAATAGGGATTCTAATTAATTAATTTGAGCTGGGTCAATGTTCAAGATCAAAGTCAAATTTTGACCGTACTTGGATATATGAGGGTGTTTGGAAACACTTTTAAAATAAGTTTATTTGGAGGGGGGGGGCTAATTTAAGTAGCGCCCAAAAATTTTATGTATTCACCGTTTTTCTTTATCATTGACTTCCTCGAAAATAACAAAATGTAAAGAAATTTTATTCCGATTTTTTTTTTAAATTCCTTCCTCAATGCAACATTTGGTTTTTGTAGATCCCGTATAAAACGCTACATTTTTCAATAGTTATGTAGCTAAAAATACTAATTCTTGTTTTTCTTTACAAATAAGAGAATTGAAAATACATAGAAAAGCGCCATATCATTACTTTACTATTTCTCGGGCTAAGTTTTAGCTGCATCGTTAATCGCGAGGCCATAAAGCTCATTGACAGCATTTCCTTTACAATCTCCCTGAAACGAAAAGCTAAGTGAATTCATTTCACAAATCCACTAATAACATACAATGCAGCAGCACACAAGCGCAAAAGGGTAACCATCGGGTGGGTTGTAGTCGCTTTTGTATCCTGCATTAAAATATTGCGTCAAGTCCACAACCACACATTTGGGTTTTCAGCAGTTATTTCATTAAAAATGTCAGTGGTGCATAAATTGGCAAGCCGCATGTGTGCAGAAAGCACTACTAGCCTGGGAATGTTGGATGTGCAACCCGCCCAAATCTAAATACATATCTCGTAAATTTTGAGTACTTTTTACCTAAATCTAATAATTCGAAAAAGTAAGACCTCAAATCTCTTAGGTTTGTGGTCATTCAAGTCTTGTATGCGGAAACAACCAATGGGTCGAACACACTTAGTCAAATCTTCGTTTCGAATACTCTCCTGGATGTTTTTACTCTGGTTGTCTCGGCTAGAAGGAGACTGAACAGCATCAGTGACGCAAACACCCTGTCCTTGGTATACCTCCATGATGGATTGTTCGTCCATACGTAAATCTAAATTACACGAAAAATTTGAGCGATTCTGGAGCACTTGAACCTGAGCCACCCCTTCCCAGGCAATTTTTTTTCAAAGTTTTGAGCGCACTAATTATTCTTCTGAAATCTCAACAAAAAAAATTAAATTATATTTATACAAAGAAATTCTCCATATAAAAAAATTTTCATAAAAAATTGTCTTGGCCCCAAGCTGATTCGACTGGCGGCTCAGGTTCATGTGTGTGCGGGCTCAGGCTCAATTTAGCCGAAATTATTTTCGATATAAAGCTGACCATATGAATCTACATAATTAGCAACGCTGCTTTTCAAGTCACAATCTTCCCAACCGTAACCAACAAAACAGCAGCAAAAGAATGTGGCATTATTGTTGCCAAGACTTGATTCACAACCTTATTGTTTTCATCCATCAGCAAACAGTGTTCACTCTGAGGGTTGGTTTTGTGAGCATCAAGGATTTTTGCGCACCAGCTGTAGAACTGAAAGTCGATGTTGTCAGGATCTAGTTGTAGCAGCTCTTTGAGATCGATATTTGTCACCTAAAATTTACGAGATAATGTAAGCTTGAAGTGAAATGTTGCTACCGGTCCAGCTTGAATTTTATGCGTCATTGTTTTGTGGATTTGATTTTCTGATGCATTCCGATAGACAACAGTGGATATTATGTGGGCAAAACAGAGAAAAGACTCGTCTAAAAATTAAAAAGAGTAATTTTTCGTTTTTCAAAAAATGAGCTCTTTGATACAAGAACTTTCAATGCATCTTCCAATATATTTATAAGTAAACTCTAGGGTTTCGATTATACGACCACTTTTTACAACAAAGTCCTTTTTTCGGTAAAAAAGTTTGTTATTTTGAGCGGCGTGGGTCATTTTGGCAAAACTGTTGCCATATTCAAAAATGATCGGTGAAATTAAAATCCCTGCCATTTTTATGATTGAACTAACGAATTAGAGTTTGTAAATCTTAAAAAAAAAGAAGTAAAAAAGTGTCTGACCCTAGGCGGGAACGAACTTTTGGTGATTTTCTTGAGCGTCAACTGTAGGGTGGCAGGCACAGTTGTTTTCAAACCGAAAATGATCTGATGAAATTTTCTAATTTTTCATTGATGTGCAGCCAAGATTCTAAGCTATCATTTGCGCTATTATACAGAGTTAAATGGAATCGTATTGAAGGTAAAATTCAAAAAACATTCAAATGTGTTCATTTCCGTGCCTGCAACCCTACTCAACTGTATTAAATACATACCCGCATGAACTAGAGATGAAACAGAGTTCATCTCGGTTTCTAGATCTGCTTTACTGCTCACCGGCTTCTGACTCTCATACTTCAAACATTTCTTCATAACTTTGTCTTTGTTGTCCTTAAAACTGGTGCTAATAGTTTGCTCAAGTGCTACATCACAGGTTGAGCCCTCAGTTTCATTTCTAGGTTGCACTTTTGGACGTAGAAAGCTCTGCGAGGGTTATCTTGGAAAGCTTTGTATGTGGCATCTTGACTGCAGTTTTTGGATGTATTACTAATTAGCTTGCCCATGATACAGCGTATTGAATGGACGCGTTTCTTTAATGCTGTAATATAAAACGTAAATGTTTTTTTGAAGGCAAGGATATTAACGATATTAAACAACCTGTAGCTCGGATCATACAAGAATTCAATGTTGTTTCCATCAAGCAAATACACTACTTTATTAAGAATGATGTCGTAGTAGACGTTGCAAGAAAAATATTCTGTTACTCCCTCTTTGTAGTAGTTGCCAAACAAACGATGAAAATATTTTGAATAAGAGCAAAGTGGTTTCTGTAAAACAGCTCTTGGGAAAAAATTTTGAGTACCGTATTATTAAACGGGCATGCAGTATAATTTCAACCCTCTTGTAGGGGACCTGTTTATTAGAGAGTGCACATTTAATAGAGATAATACGGTATGTTGCATTATAATCAGTGCTGTATCGGAACCAAGTGCGGCACCAGTGCCAGTCGAAAATTTTAAGAGGTCGGTGCCGGTGCGGTTGCCAAATTTCCGCTGCCAAATTATTGGGAAATTGGTGCTGGTTTTACTTACATTGTATTATATACATTTGGCACCGGCACGATACCAAAATTAATGTCTGAAACCTCTTCAAAGATTTTTTAGTTCAGTCTTCACTCTTTCCCCTTTGATAGTCAAACCATTTTTATGGATTTTTTGAATGATGAATAACTTAAAAAATCTGAACTTAAATCCCTGTTTCCGCAGTTAACTGTAGCAACGAGTGGTCATAAGTAGTCGAGTCACTGGTCTGAGAATGGTCAACAAAAAAGTGATGCTAAATTTTTATAAAAAATTTATTTCACTTTAAATTTTTTTAATTATATTGTTTTTTTTCTTAAATTGCTGCGCAATAAATCTATTATTTGAATGTACAGTCGACTCTCTCCATAGAGGTCACCCAAGAGACCGACCAAATCTGATAACTATGGACAGCGATCACTATTGTGGGTGATCACTATAGAGAATTTGAAAAATCGTAATTGACTATATTTGATCACTATGGAGAGTTTTTATTTGAATAACACCACATATGACAACAAATAACACCAAAATCGATCAGTGGTTAGGCATATATAGTTAAGGAGATTATTTTTCTTCAGTGCTTTTTTCCCGTTCGTTGGCGAGGCAATGGTTTCAACCCTCCCTATACAGCCCTTTGTCGCTCTTGAAATTGCTTTTCTAGATATTTATTTTTATTTTGATATTTGCGAAATTTTTAGTTTTTAGTTGTTTCTGACCACTCTCAAAATGTTTAATTATCGCGAGGAGCATTCCGTATTCTCTCTATTAGTTTAACATGTGGGATTGTTTTTCGAGCGTTGACTTTTCAGTGGGATCGCTAAAGCCTGATCACTATATAGAGCTATCACTATGGTGGGGTAGCTTTGCCTTTATTACTTTGTAGATCATCCAAATCAAGAAAAGTTGATCACTATGACGAGCTGATCACTATGGTGGAGTGATCACTATATAGATCACTATACGATATAATAATTCAATAATGATAGAGTTACACACTGGACATATCACTATCGAGAAAGTCGACTATGTAAAAAAATTAAAAAATTCACGATAGCAAGATGTATTTTGGTGCCCGTGCCATGTAAGACACAAACACTGCGCCGGTGCGGTGCTCGGTGCGAAAATTCTTGAAGGTCGGTGGCGGTGCGAGTGCCGCTAAATTTAATAGCCGGTTTTGGTGCGGTTCCCTATGACAAAAAATATCGCAGGCCGGTGCCGTTGTGGTACCAGCTGCCGAATTTTCGGAAGGTCGGTGCTGGTGCTGGTGCCAATATTATAAGATTTACAGCACTGATTACAATGCTTGTTATTTTTGCAAAAAAAATTAACAATTAATTATTTGAATACAGTCGACGCTCGATTTAACATACGGCCTTGGTACTGACATAACCGTATGTTAAATTGAGCGTTAATAATCGGGGTAATCTGACGGAGTTTTTTTGAAGGGACGACCAAGGTGTATGTTAAATCAAGCGTATGTTAAACCAAATCTTGTGACTATTACCGTATTTCTACTAATGAACAAGCGTTCCTTCAATTTTTCAGAATGACGGTTTTATTATAGATTGGGTGATTATTGAAGACTGCAGCATATTTTTGCAATCAAAAATTTATTCGTAAACAAACAAAAAAAAGTGGTAAGCATTCAACAAAAGTGGTGCCCGTTTATTAGAGATTGCCCTTTCATTAGAAGAAAACGGTAGAAAAAAATCAAAGGAAAAACATCAATAGCAATCATTTTTTTAAGTATGTAAGCTTACATTAAACACTTCTTCGAAGTTGTCTTGTACGTGATGACTTAGAAAATCCAGGTTGCAGAGATCTTCAGGCTTTATTCTTTGCTCTCCATTATCCAACGTTTCTACTTCGCCACCACAACAACATTTGACAGAAAATGAAGTGTATGTAGGCTTTTCTCCAGGACACACCCTGTCTTGCAATTCACACAGAAACTGCTTGGAAGGAGGGTTTTCACAGTGTAATTTTGACTCAGAGTTCATTTTCATTATAAAGTTAGTTTTTGTGAACTCATAAACTGTTTTACACTTATTTCCTGTAGACCTGGAAAAATCAAGTTAAAAAAAGAAGAATCAAATAGTTATATACTCAAGCTTGTAGTCATCAGCCGGATTTTCTTGTTTCAACCAGCTAACTTTAGCTGCCTCACCCTCAGCTGCCTTTTTGATGTCAGAATATGAGTAGTTGCCATATGCACAAGTCAGACGGTAAGGGAGTAAATCGTTTCTTGCCGAAGATCCTCGGAAATGATAGCTCACTGGGCTGTGAAAAAGCATTTTTATATTTAAAATAACCTTTTTTCTTACTTATTCAAGTTTTTTATTCATGGGAGCTTAAGTTAGGCATTTTAATTTTGTTTGCTGTCCCAGTTTTTGACTAAACTTGGAATTCGACTAAATTTTATCCAACAATGTTTAAACAATTAAATTTTATCAAGAAGACCACTAATTGACCTGTTGTGCAGTCGACCCTTGATATAACGCATCCTCTTGGGGCAGGCCTGCAGGCCTTATATTATAAATAAGTTAACTAAAATTGGATGCACGTTTTTTTCGTACACTCACATAATAATTCAATTTGAACGAATGTGCTGTCTTGATGGTGTAAATTGTGTCACCTAGTAAATCATTTTAGTTTAGTCATAACTGGTGACAAATAAGTTCTGCACGGAATTTTGTGCTGATTTTTAGTAATGAAATCTTTCTCGAAAAAATATTACAAACGTATGGTTTTGTAGCTCTTTTTATCCTCTTTCGAATGGTATATAACGTTTCATTGGAATATTTTGGAAAAGAAATTATTTGGCTACAAACACATGTGAGGTCATTTCAAAATGTTGATAGGCATTTTATCACTTTAACTGATCAAAACTTTTATTGAAAGTTCAAGGCTACAGCAAAATCAGAGCACCATATTGTAGCGCAGTTCAAGAGCTACAAAATCCACTCTACAGAAAAGCTTTTAAAATCTGTGTGTTGAGATATGGCTTTTTTGAAAAATTCAATTTCTTGAAAAATGATCAAAAACAAATTTTCTCCAATTATTTGGATTTTGGTCATTTTTTGAAGAAATTGATTTTTTCCAAAAAGCCATATCTAAACGCTTAGATTTTTCAAAGCTACTCTGTAGAGTGGGTTTTGTAGCTCTTGAACTGCGCTACAACATGGTGCTCTAATTTTGCTGTGGCCGATTAACTTCAATAAAATTTTGATCAGCTAAAGTGATAAAAAATGCCTATCGACATCCTAAAATGACCTCACATGTGTTTGCAGCCAAATAGTGACTTTTCTTAAATATTTCAGTGAAACTTTATATACAGGGCTGCCATATGTCGTTTTTAAAAAGATTTGTTTTTTTTTGGGACCCGAAATCTATTTTATTTTTAAAGTTTTTAGTCAAAATCTTTTTTTTTCGCTTCAAAATGGCAATAAGCGCTAAATAAAATGCACTTTTTCCTTCAAAAATGGTCAAAACGTCTTTTTTCCCAACTGTCCTTTTTAACATTTTTGAGATGGCAGCCCTGTTTATATACCATTCGAAAGAGGATAAAAAGAGCTACAAAACCATATGTTTGGAATATTTTTTCGATAAAAATTTTATTACTAAAATCAGCTCGAAATTCCGTGCAGAACTTATTTGTCACCAGTTACAACATATCCCTTTTAGAGCCCGTTAATAACTGTAGAATTACTAGTACAATATACAAGAAATCATACAGTTAAGCTACGTTCACATACTGCGACTCCGCCTCCGACTACGATTTCGTGCAACTGTTCACATACTGTGACTCCGACTCCGACGCCATTGTGAACACTCTGCGACTCCGACTCCGTTTTTCGCGAAGTGTTCATACCGTATAACCTCTATTTATCACCCACCCTCTATTAATCCCTCACCTTCTAATAATCCCCCACCCCTCGAGAGGGTTGAATAATAATCCCCCACCCTCTAATAATCCCCCCCTCTCTTGATTTTATACGCGCTGGGTTGCCTTTCCTTTCACGTTTTCAGTTGATTTTCACGTTAAACTCAACGATCATCTTCTCACAAACGTAACCAAAATTTTATAACAATCAGCTTTTATTTCAAACAATTTCGAACAGCTCATTTTCATTAACATTTTCAATGGAGATCTCATTTTCATCATCAGACAAGCCTTCTGCTTCATCGTCGTACTGCCCATCACGGCCCAGTTCTTTTCTCTGACCTTGCGAAGGATGACCAGCCCTTTTGCACCGATTGGCCCATCTGGTTTGAAGCACGCTATTTTTGTATCCTCTGATCCATCGATGGATGTAGTCAGGGCACAAACTGAATTAATTTAAAATCTCAAGAAAAATATAAAATTTACCTTTAAATGATTTGATAATTACTTCCTTAGAGAGTTCCTGCCAGGCTCGATCCAACAATTCCAAGACCACTTCAAGTGCTGGCGCCTTCGGATTCCCTGCAGGCGTAAATTCTTGGCGATCACCATTACTCATCCAGATTGTATAAAAGAAACGAATTTTTTCTTTGAACGCTTTATTCCAGCTTACGTCAGGTGCCTATAGTAGTTATGTCAGTAGTAACTTCAATACTTTTCATGTTCGCTTATGAATAAGGCCTACTTGAATGAACTTTGTACATCCGCCAGGAATAAACGCAGCATCAATATTCAACTCTTTTAGCACCTCTAGGGTCCTCTCGCTCTTGTGGCTCGCAAAAGCATCCCAGACAAGAAGTCGCTTTCCTGAGAAGACTCCACCAGCTTTGATGACTTGGCGTAAATAGTCTTCGGTCGAAGAATCATTCATCCACGTTGAGCCGGCCCAATTGATAATAAGCTTGCCCTTGAATCGGTCCACGATTGCTGTTACTGAACGCTTTCTCTTCACTAGCACATATGGAGGTAGCTTCTTCCCATCCGAGCGAGCACTCAAGCACACTGTCCCTCACATCTTCTCGTGGCCCGTAGTCACCGCCGTCACCTTCAACAGGATAACGTCAAAATACCTTTTAAAAAATCAGTAATGTTAAACAAAAAATCTTACGTCTTTAGCCCCTCTAGTCTCGATGCATCGATTTTCAGGACAGTCAAACCACACAGCCGTTTCATCCATCGCGTACATTGATGAGAAATTCTCTTGCTTGCGCCTTTGCTCAACGTGCACGATGAACTTACAAATGGCTTCACAGTAGTTTTACGGTGGTATTTGGCATGTAGTAGTTCGTCTTCACAATACGAAATCATGCCTTTTCAAAAATTTCTCAAGCCAGCCGTTTGATATCTAAGCGCAAAATAACATATTCATGAACCAGTGTCGCAAAAATAGCTACCTTGATGTTTGATGAAAAAATCAACTGTTCACATACTGCGACTCCGACTCCGTTTTCGGTCCTGTGTTCACAATGGAGTCGCAGTCAGAGTCGGGAGTCGGAGTCGCAGTGTGTGAACACCAAATTTTTTAAAATTTTCCATTTTTCTTAACTTTCATATTAACTTTTTTTTTATTAAATAGATATACAAATTTTATGCTATATGGAAGCATTTGGAGCTCAAAAATTGGGCTTCTCACTCCAGTTTGGCCTTAGGAATATGAAACTATGCAAAAAAAATTTTAGTACACAAAAAATCACATATGTTTGATATGCGAAAATCGAGTAGTCGGAGGCGCGCCTCCGACTCCGACTACTGTATATGAACACGCAAGAGTCGGAGGCGGAGTCGGAAGCGCAGTCGGAGGCGGAGGAGGGTATGTGAACACTCGTGCTCACATAGGTAGTCGGAGGCGGAGTCGGAGGTGGAGTCGGAGGCGGAGTCGAAGTCGGAGTATGTGAACACGAGTGTTCACATAAGTAATCGGAGTCGGAGGCAGAGCCGCAGTCGGAGGCGGAGTCACAGTATGTGAACGTAGCTTTAACAATGGGACGAAATATGATTGAAGATATCGAGTTACCGAAAGATCATTGGATAATGCTTATTAGGGCGTGGATTGAAAGTCTGCTTTTATAAAGGCTACACCAACTAAATAATTTCTATGGTGGCGTTTTGTAGAAGGTTCACTGTATAAGCTTTGAAAACTCACTTTGGAAAATGACACGTGTCTTTTTGTTTATAACAGCAGCAAAGCATTCCATAGTTTTCTGCAGACAGAAATATAGAGCAATTTTTCTAAAAAAACCCCCAGCTTGAAAGATTTTACTATAAAACCAAACCATTTTTTCAAGATGTGCTTCCTTAGAATCCACAATTCGGCATGGGGACTGTTTTTTCTCATAGTAGTAATATGGAATGGATTTAGCACCTTCTACCAAAAATATAGATTGTTCAACTCGATTGAAGCCCATCAGACCACCGTAGTATTCAGTGCTTAAATTGGAATTTAGCTTTTGTTTTTATCTGCCATCCACAGAGAAAAACAGGCTTGAGTGTAATTGTTGGCGGATGAAGAAGTCTGCAAAACTAAGCTAATAGAAGTTGTGGATCTTTGTGGAACTTTACAATCATATATCCGGTTTCATCAAGACAAAGCCGATTTTCGTAATCTTGAATAAAGTCTTCTTCAGGTGTTTTTTCAGGTGGATCATATCCATAATGGGAGCGTGGCATTACCTGAAATATGGTAAAATGAAGCTGTTTCAATACTGCGAAAACAGTCGAGATAGACAAAACTTTTTTTACACTTCCGAAATTGTAGTACAGTTTTAAAAAGGCCTTTTTTGGCCTTTTTAAAACCATACTACAGTTTTTGCAACTGTACTACAGTTTTTAAAACTATACTACAGTTTTTGCAAAATTTGTATTATTGTAATTCAAAAAGACTTTTTTTTCTTAAAGATACTTCTGATTATCCATTAAAGGGGCATACCAGCGCGTTACACGATTTTTCCTGTTTTTTAGAAAAAAATATTTAAACTCTATATAGTGAATCGACTATACTCCAGTGATGTCAATAATGCCGAAAAACTGTACTATAAAATAACTCAGCGTAATAATAAAATCAAACATGATTTACATTAGGTAGTCTTCTAGCATATCTGACACTAGCTCATCTTTCTCATCAGAAGATAGCAAATCCAAGCATTTTGACTCGTTGCACCCTAAACATTTGCTATTACAGTATTATGGTTAAAAATTTAGTTACTGTTTTTAATATTTGTTTTACTTTTAATTTAAATCTATTTTGGCCCTATTAAATATTTGTTTAAAATATTTATGCTTAAATCAAAAACTAAACCAACTTTTTTGAACACTCACATACACGTCCGTCAGCGTTTCTTGGCTGAAATAAACAGAACTCTCAACAATATATTTGAAAAAAAATGTTCGATTTACTTAAAGCTATAATATGCTGGAAAAAATGTTGGATCAGGGTCTTCCACAGAGCAATGAAGCATTTGGCCGATTTGCTGCAAAAATTGAACAGTGCTCTCGTTGGCCTTTTCACATACAGGCACTTCTACGTCAAATTCTTGAGTGGTACTAATAACTGAAAAATATGCAGCATTTAACATATTTTTCCACTCTTTTTATCCTACTGAACGAAAAATTGCAAAAAACCCACAAAAAATTCGGCGATGTTTGAGCACCCATGTCACTGTTTTGTTGCACACCTCTATAATATCTGTAGATTGGATGACATGATTCGAGCATTCTGCTTCTTTTACACTATCTTCACCGTCAGTTTGATCGCCTTCTAATGCTTTAGATACGATATCATCTTCTTGATTGTTTTCTGTAATCTATTTTGTAAATAATGAAAATAAGTTAGGTAGTCAGAAAGAAGAAAAAAAACAAAACATTGGCGCTAGTCGGTTTTATTCCACCCAAAAAATTTTAAGGTCGTTTTTACCCTTTTAGGCTCAGCCTTTGGGCTTGGACTGAGGGCCAAAATATTACTAATTTAATTTTTTTCTAGGTACCCCTAAAAAGTTATTAAGGAGGGAGGTCAGTTGTTGAAACCGAGTAGCTTTTTTGAGACGGGGGGGGGGGGGTAGTAAAAACGAGGAGCGTCAAAACACTTATCTAACTCACTTTCAAGCAAATATTCATCTCTCAGACTTTTGAGTTTAGGAACTGGCTCTTCACTATGCTCAGCATCGATAAAAGACCAAACACAGAATGTCAAGGCAATATTGAAAATTGAGAGGTAATGAATTATTTTCATTATGTTTAACTACAGTAGTTGGTAATAATCATGAACTTTGAAAAATTTAATAAAAGAAACTATTTGCAGCCATTTTCAATAATAATAAACTAAGTGAAAACTATAACTGGTGATTCTTTTTATTAGTATTCGTTACATTTATTTTTAATGAGTCACTATTATATATTTATTGGAAAAAGAATGAATGATGTAAATATAATATTTTTCTCTAAACTAAATTACCGTATTTCTTCTAATATACCGACATGTCGGTTTATATTTCAACCCTTCAAAAATCGTGAAAATTTGGGTCAATCTCAACATTTTCGGGTGAAAATCCAAAATCGAAAAAGCGGAATCGAAAGAGCTTGTGGGAGCTAAGAAAACGCAATAAACAGCGATGTAAATTTTTTTCTTTGGACTGAGATACGGACCCTCAAACTAGAGGGTGTCTGTTTATTAGAGGGTGTCGTATATTAGAAGAAATACGGTAACCCATTTTTGAAAATGGTAAAAAATTGGTATATAGACAATTTTTTGTTTTGTTTCGTTTTGGATTATTTAAATTGGAAAAAATCTAAATCTAAAATCTTCAATCACATGCTTTACGAGGGTACGAATTTTCAAAGTTTCTTTATATGTGCCATAACTTTTAACAACTATACAACGTTCTCTTTGCCATTTTTCAGCAAATTATTAAGTTACTTAAAAAATCAAAGTTGCATCAATATTAATTTTGAAAAATTCACAAAAGACACAGTCAAAACAATAGAACCAAAAGTTTTTCTTAGTGCGAAAGTGAAGCTAGAAGAGTTTGTAAATTCCTACCGTGACAAAAAAAGTAACGGGTGCTTCAGCAGTTTGCGCCGGTTTTCCAAGCTAAATTCGCTGAACCCCGAGCTCCAATTTCGTTCCAAAGAACAGCACTTTTGCTCTAAAAAACCATGAATTTTATTATTTTTTGCTATTTTTTTTGATTTTTTTCCTGAAAATCTAATTTTGTATTTAAATTTCTTTAATTATTAATGATTTTTTAAGGGGGAGCAAAGGCCACCAATTCTATTAAACGAAATAATTGTTTTTGATTACCGATTTGCATGAAATTATTATAAAATTATTGTATAAATTATTCAGCGTAGGGTACTTATCTAAAATTAGCATGTCAAAAATTTCTTTTCTGAATTGAACTGGTACCCCAAAATATTCCCATCGGACGTGAGCAAGCCCCTTCAATCTTTTTTCATTGAAAGTTCAGAAAAATAAATAAAACAGGTCAAAAAAATAGAAACCAGCGAATTACACAGATTAGGCAGTACAGTCAAATCTCGATCTAACGACCCCCACCTCAAGTTTGTTCCCACCTAGGATCCGACACTTTTTTATCCCTATTTTAAAAATATTTTATCGATTTTGTTTTGACAGTCTGGTCACAAATATCGTAAGAGTTCCGATTTGCCAATCGCTTTTCAACAACCTAGAGTATTTGCTTTTAAAAAATCAAAACCTCGATTTAAGAACCCCCTTTTTCGATTTAAGGACCCCCCTTTAAAAATTAGAGGGTCGTTAAATCGAGGTTTGACTGTACTTTTAAATAGATATCTGTTTACATTGGACATATTTGGTGTTTAAAATACCCAATAGTTTCAAAATATAGCAAAAATATGTGAATTTTTCCTGTTCTTCTCTTTACTTTAAAAATCTCGAAATTTGTTCGGGATCCCGACGGACCCCGAATTTTATTTTCCAAAATCCCGATCCCGAAATATTTTTGGCAGAAAATCCCGTCCCGAAATCCCGCCCGAACCGGTTTCATCACCTCTAGTTTTGTAGCCCTGGTGCTCCTGTTCCAAATGCTATAGCATTTGAAACGTTGTTTTCAAAAACGTTTATTAGAAATATACTACAATAGTCATGATTTATATCCAAGCAGTTGTCAGGTCATTTTAAAATTTTTGCCGAGCATTTTCATCACTTTGACTGGTCAAAAATCTAATTTTTTAACGTTATCTAAAACTTTTTTCAGCGCATTTCAGTAGCTAAAAGACCTATTTCGACCTAGTTTTTTGAAAATCTGAGTGTTATGATATGGCCTTCTGAAAAAATCGACGCTAGTAGCGAATACCCCCCCCCCAACGATTTTCACTTTTTTTACTTTAGTAAAAAGTACCCAAATATATGTCCCAGACCCCGGAGAATATGCGTAAACTCTTTATTAGTCACAACTTCCGTACGCTGGCCTGCCCCCAAGCCTAAGGCTAAGCCTAAACTTGTTGTTTGCAGGGGTAGTTACAGCAATTTTTAAAGGTCGGATGCTTGGGGGGGGGGGTTTATTCGCTACTAGCGCCAAAAAATCTATTCCTTGAAATAATGACCAAAATGCAAATTTTTCCAATTTTTGTCATTTTTTGAAAAAAAACCGATTTTTTCAAAGGGACATTTTTCAACATTCAGCTTTTAGAAAACTTATGTGCTACAAGATAGCTTTGACATTATGTTGAAGCTTTAAATTTCAAATTAAACATTTGGTCAGTTAAAGTGATGAAAACTTTGAAATGACCTGACAGCCGCTTGGATCTAAATCATGACCAGTGTTGTAAATCGATTTTTTGCGTTTTTTCCGTACCGATGGCGATATTACTTGCTTAAAGTTTTCACAAACAATTTCCGATATACTATTTTGTAGAAAAATCTCTCGGCTACAAAATCCTGTTTAAATATTCAACATATACAAGTCTTTTAGGTGGTTAAAAGGTCATTTTGTGAATGGAATGGTTTCGGTGCCGCACCGGTGCCGTTTCTTTTGCGGCTCCGGCTGCCATAACACGGACCTAGATATGCTGAAAATTGTGAAATACACTATTTCGTGGAAGAAGTTGCTCTACAGAATCTATTGTAAAGTTTCTACCGTTATGGCTTTTCCTTGGATCATGGTGTCCGAAATTGGCATTTTCAATTTAATTTAACCTACAAGCCGGCTCCGGAGACCATAAATCCAAGGAGAAGCATAACGATAGAAACTTTTCGATAGATTATGTAGAGCAACTCTTCTTCTACAAAATAGTGTATTTTAATTCTTTTGCAGCATAACTAGGTCCTGTGTTATGGCAGCCGGAGCTTCAAAAGCAACGGCACCAGTGCGGCACCGACTACCGACACTACCATATGCTAAATATTTTAACAGGATTTTATAGCTGTGAGATCTTTCTACAATTATGACTTTTCTAGTATACATCAAGAAAATTTTATATATTGTTTGTAAGTAAAGAACCATAGAGAAGAGAACACAAATGCTGTTCTAGTCAAGTCTTCCAGGGTTCTCGAGTTAAGAAAGAGGAATATTATTGTAGAACGAGGTATGCACCGACTTTTAAAGTCTAAAAACTCTATGGTCAAAACCCCGGTGTGTTAAATTGGTAAAAATCGAAAATAGGTTGTGGGCCATGAAAATTTGCAAATGAAAACATCTTTTGCTGTTTAACATTGAAAATTTAATTTTTTTGTTTTTCGTAACATCATATGTGCTTTTTTGCACAAATTCAACCATCCAAACACTATTTTCAAACACCAAGATTTCCTTACATGCACAATAAATCCATCTCAGACCAGTGATGTGTAATTCTCCGGCTCTGGCTTACGCTCTGCACCGAGCAGGAGCCAGAGAAAAAAAATTAAGTTAAGAGCCCGGGCGAGAGACGGAGAAATATTTTCAAATAAATCACTATCTGTTGCCAAAATATGCCTTGGTCCCCCTGTTTTTTCTTAAAAATGCCTTGGTCACCCCTGTCCATTAAACTTAAAATAATGTTGTGATCATGGTGATTATGGTTATTTAAACTATATGCAAAGGTCAAGCCCATGCTGGCCAAGGGCAAAGAGCAGGAGGAAATGGAGGCAACCGCAGTCAAAGTGACCGCAATTAAAGATAGTCTGCAGAAGGAGGAACAGATGCGCCAACAACTGGAGACAGAGAGCAAAAAGTTGGCTGAGAAAAATGATGCCATGCTCAAGGAACTGCAATCTAATAAAAACAGAAGTGAGGAAGTGGCTCAACGAATGAATGCTTTGACTTCTGCCAAAGTAAGTATTTTTTTCTCTTTATGGGGCCACTCTTGTTTTACGTGTGCAGGGATGATATTTATTTTGTTAACAATAATCACCATGATTACTGTAATCACCATATTAAATAAACCATAATCGACAGGGGAGACCAAGCTGTTTTTCAATAAAGACAACAGGGAGGACCAAGGTAAAAAATGGAAACGTATTGTTTACTAGACCCAAATTTTTAACATTATCACTTGAACATAATCACCTTCAAAAATTGCGTAGATCTATCTTTATCATATTTAAATGTCTCGAATGTGCAAGGCACATCTCTTTTCACCACAGGATGGAAGAGGAAAAGGCTTTTTGCAAATTCACAAAACTCAACCCAAAATATTGATTTGACATCTATGCCTCTCCCTTTGATAAAAAATAGTATATGCTTTGAAGAGACTGGAAGAATCGAAATGTTCAATGTAGTCACGATTTCAAACATCTATCCTCCCACCACTACTTTTTCCAACGTACTTTGATCAGTGTTCAGCCACTTTTTTTTATTAAAAAACAGAAAGTTTCTCAGTGATAACTTTTTGCATGCTTAATTTGAATTACAATGAAGGTTGTAATGAGTATTGGTCATCAATTCTTCTTGTTTTTTACGAAAAATTCACAAATAAAAAGATCAAGGATACATGGGACCAGACTTTTTACAATACCTCAAAATGGAAGCTAAATAGGATGTGTTTTCAGTATTTATAATTGGATCCAAGTTTAAAAATTGAAAATTTTTTAAATATTTTTTAAAATTTTCCAATGTTTGGTGCATTTTTTAAAAAAGCACCCGAGAAACTCCCATCCCACCTTACAAAACATTATTTACCTGTATCTCTATCAAAATTACGGAAAATATTTAACCGGAATTAACTGAGGTACACCCGTTTTTTCACATTTTACGAAAAAAATTACGCTCTTCGTTGTTGTTTGAAGAAATTTGTATTTTGAGTGCCAGCTAAGAATGATGCAAGCCATTACGCATCAGCTGACTCTGCATTCAATCAATACATCAGGCTTTAGATGCATTTTAGATCTTGCTATGTATAAAGTCCGCTTCAGATTAAGCCAGAATTTAGCAAAAATTTTGACTTCAACTTGCTTACATTATTCAGAATATTTTTTTGGAAGGTGACTAGAAGTAGATATGTCTAACAACTCTTTTTGTAATACTTTACTTATTAATTTTAGGAATGATTTTTATTTAAAAAAAACCTTCCTGATCGTAATCAGTTTTATTGGTAGCGCAATAGTTTTGACAAGTTTATTGAAAAAGTCAAAGCTTGATCTAGCATCTAATCAAGAAGTTTTTCTTGGAGTCCTATAGGGTCCTATAAATAATTTAAACAAACCATTCAGCCCTCATAAGCACCATTCGGTTAAAAATTCTGGCAACGCTTTTTTGTAAAGCACAGTCATTCCAATAGTAGATTCCAACAGATTCGGGTTCCCTTGACCCTCTGTGGGGTTTGAAACATATTTTTACACAGTCGTACCTCCGATTCATTGAGACCCCTAGAGATCGATACACTCCTGATTCCAACTTTTTTTGACAACTGGTTTTTTGAAGATGGTCCAACTTCGAAGATATCCATAAATCAAGTTTGACTGCAGAAAATTGCCTTGACACTTCTCATGTCTCTGGTTCGGAGTTTTCTGTCTGTTTGTCAGTAATAGTTTGTCAAATAAACAAGAGTTCAAAAAGCACTGAGAGTGCTTTACAAACATTAATAATTATCATAAATTTAGAGTCTTCTGTAAAATGTAACTTAGAAAATCCAGCAAACTATGATTTTCAATCTCAAAAGAGCCAACAAAAACTAAAATTAGTTGAAACAGTGAATTCCAGAATAAACTTGCAACAACTGTGAAAGTAAATCATTAAAAAATTGTGCATCATCTCACTTTAGTAATGGCTAAACAGACTTGTGAGTTTTTGCGCAAACAGATTGGTTGCCTAAAGACAGCTTGAAAAGGTTGGAAGATGTTATAAAAACTACGGTGATACGCTAGCTGATCTTGCGTCAGACAAAGCATACAATTTGTTGCACACTATGGTATTTTTGCAGTTATCAACATGGTTGGCAAAGCGAATGCCGCCGGAGAACTCAAAAGCAGCTATAGAGCTTTGGCAAAAACACTAACCCTGGCTCGTCAAGCTCTTGTGAGCCATTCAAAATAATGACTCAAAAATCAATAGATACATTTGTTCAAAAAGGAAGATGGGCAGCATCATGGTTTACAACCAAAATACGGATTTCATCAATGATCTTGGCTTGCCTGAATTAGGCGAAGAAACACAGAGTTAGTTAGACAAAACACTGCTCCCATTGTGGATTATGTAGCTGAAAAAGCTGATGAAAAGCTAATAAAAGCTGTAGAGAAACCGGCGTTATCTAGAATGAGCCGTTGGTTGGCTTACACAAAAGATATGGCATCTGCATTTGTAGAAAAGTGCAGGCACAGAAATATTAGATGGCGATGTGCCTGCTGAAATATGTTTGTTTAATTTCACCGTGCTGAATGGTCAGCTTACTTTCTTGTAAATAATAAAGACCATTTTATATTTTATTGACTGAAGAAAAATTTGTGCAAATGCTACCTGACTTCATGTAAGGCGAGCTTTTCCATAATATCCCTATTTAAAGCCTAATATTCAGAGATTTCTAGTTTTAGTCAAATAAAATATTGGATAAGTATTTTTTTCTGCCTTCTTCTGGTAAGAAAGTGCTTTTCTTCCTTTTCGGTCAAGAGTCAACTATCTAAACAGTTTTTCAAACCTCAACATCATCAGTCAGTCCGTAATTCTAGTATCTAACAAGGTGTAATTTGTTGGCAGCAGTTTTGCAAATTATACTACAAAAACATAAAGTATGAAGTGAGTAAGCAAAAAATTTGCTTCATACTTTTTTTCCTGCTTACATTCGGCTGATTTATTATTTATTATTGCTGAATCAAGGTGATTATCTGAGCCGCCTGGAGGCTGAGGTAAACTTTTTGACCCGCTGAGGCTAAGTCTAAGGAAAACTTTCGGAAGTCAGCCGGCTGAGGAAAGTTTTTATAGTAAATTTTTGGCGTTTTTGTTGATTTGAACTGTTTTTCTGACAGTTTTGAGTTTCAGTTAAATTCCAATATCGAAATCAAAATTGCTAATAATTTGCCTCTTGACTTGAAAAAATGAAGAATACCGCATTTCTTCTGATTATTCCCCTTTCTAAAATCTGTATTTTGTACCCAGAACCTTTTTTTCGGGTTCTCAACTTTTTCTTAGATTTTTTGAAGATACACCGGCAAATTTAGTATTTTAGGTTGAGGACTTTCATGTTGAGTCGTGTGATCGAAAAATAATGGGCTTCTAAACTTTTTCTTAGATTTTTCGATGTCCTTTTCTTTAAATAATTTTCAAAGAGAGGGTCATCGAAAAATTTAACAAAAAGTTGAGAACCCAATTTAAAAGTTCTCGGTACAAAATACTATTTTCGGAACGGAATTAATTATAGGAAATACGGTACACTTTTGAACTAAAAAAAATGCAATTTCTGACCAGGAAGGGCAGAAAAAAATGTATCCTAAAAAAATTTTTGTTCAGCTTTTTTTATTATAAATTGAACATGAACAATTTTTTTTTGTAAATGACAAATGTAAAGTGATAATGTAATGATTTTTTGGATGTAATTTTTTAATTCATTTTGAGCCTCCTGCGACTGCTGGTTGAGATGGGCGACACATAGTTTTTGGGTGCTGTCGCATGTTGAGTTTTGTACCAGCTGCAGTCAGAGTCTGTTAGCGCAGGGTGTTGCCTTGTTCATAGATTAGAGTGTTTCCACTGTCATCAGTTCAAAAAGAATTAATTTGAACAAATTTCTAAAATTTCTTTTAAAGCTGTATAGCCACCTAGTTTAAGTTTAAACTACGGTTATAGTAGTTGCAAACAACCAAAGTAGTGTTGTGCACCATTCTTTGCACCAATCCATGGGCCCACAAACTTGAACACCACAACCAATTGAGTAGTGTGGACCAGGCCATCTAAGCATTTAAAAATAATTTAAATCTCTCCGGAAATCAATACTCACCGGACCCAATGACCACAATTTTCCCAAACAGCAGTAGTTACCGTTCAAATTATCTTTTTGATTTGACATGAATCTTTTTCTCCCCACCAACATTGGCACCATCAGTTAGAGCTTTGGCTGAAAATTGAAGTAAATAAAAACAGTCAAAGCTTATAAAATGGGCAATTACTTAAATTGGTCTCTGCTACTCCTGAAAAATACAAGTTTTCTCCGAACCCACTACTTGAATGATCATAGAGCACCCGTTGCCGTCGTTTGCGTTATGTTTTCTATTTGTGGTGTTATACTGCTGTAACGATCTTATTATAATAAAGTTATGAAAAACAAGTCGGGTTTATAATAACATGGTTGGCTCAACAATAAAGCAGTGGCGGATTGAGACAGTAGATCATCTCGAGTATTCTTCGAATAAGGTTATTCTTCGACTTTACCAAATTGTGGAATTTTTTTTTTATTCTCGTACTTGCCTTTCAGAATATTCTCGACGGTGACCCAAACTGCATCCTTACTTTGCCTTTATCCCTTCTTGTGCTTGGCTCAATCAAGCCATAAATCCTAAATTTATTAAGACATATTGACAATAATTAACTTTTTCAAAGTTAATTTTGTTGCAGTGATTAAGTCTCATCAAATCTAAGTCTAATAAAAAACCCTTTAATAGTAAAAGTTTCAGTCTTACAAATTTGTAAATGTTTTTTCCGGCTGGTAATTTCCATCTTTGTCAGTCACTTGTCCATTGGCTAATTGTGAACGAAAAGCATTGTGGTGATCCAGAATTGCGACTCTTGGTCTTCCGTCAGTGCATTAACAGCAAAAAAAAACAAAGTTGAAATATAATTTGGAAATAAAAAAAATGTAAACCTGTAAAGAAGAAAAGAGAAAAGGCTGGCTAAAATCATGCTCAATTAAGCTAACTTAATAATCTAATACATTTAAAAATGATTTTAAAATGGCAGATTTTGATTGACTATTTAAGAAAAATTCTTGGTGTTCAATAGGTATATGAGAGATCTCAAATGCCATAAAAGATAATTTTGTAAATCGACTTTGTTTGAATAAGATTCATCAGATGGAAAATTTTCTAAAATTTTTGTTTGTTCAGTTTTCGAAAATTTAAATTGAAGCTTCAGACAAATAAAGTCAAAGACTCAGACTTTTATTTCTTATTATTCAATATTTTTCAATATTCCTAAAGCTTCAGACGGATAAACGCCAAATTTAAAATAGATGTAACTAATAGTGGCAATTTTCAATTTTAAAATCAAGGGTTTGTTTTTTAATTCAGCGAGAGTGTCTTGAAGAGAGGATAAACGTTGGTAGTCTAACTAGAAATTTTGTTTGTGTTTTACTAATAAGTTTTTTTATTTTTATATACAGAGTGTTTTTAATTAAAGTGTGTTTTAGTGTGTTTGATGTTTTTTTATTTCAAGACACAAATGACCAAAGCCTATTCTTGCTGCGAAAAAACTTTGACCTTTGGGATTTAGAATTTTCTGTTAGACATTTCCGGCGGTCATTTTCGGTTGGACATTTTTCGGCCAAATTCAATTTCATCTCGAACCTTATCCTACGATATAAAATATCCTCTTTATGAAAATAACGGTTTTTCTGCATAGTTTATTCAAATTCTCTAGATAATATTTTAAAGTTTACAGGCAAATATGCATAAAGGTATTAATCATAAATTTTTTCTTCGGTAAAAATTCACCCGTTCTGTGATTTTCTTTGATCATAAGCAATTTCTTTCCAATCCTTACCATATAAACTATCTAAGTGCTTCTCATATCCATTTGGCACTGGTACTTTTAAAGGTCCGAAATCCATGAATTGCAAAGGCAAACAATCTTCCAAACTGAGACCTGAGGGCCAGAGTGCTTTTGCTCTACCATCCAAGTAAACCAACTTCTTTTCAGCATTCGGTTTCATTATGAACACGTCGGCAAAAGGGAAATGGGAGAAATTATCTTGGTCTTCAATGTGTTTTTGGCCACTGCTTTAAAAATACGCCAGCCTCCATACCACCAAGGTGAAAAGCCATATCCCCATCTTGTGAGCTGTTTGATCGCCATGGTCTCAAAGACTTTACAATCAGAACTGAAATACTCTTGATTACTTATGTGTATATACATATTGAAATAAGTCTTAACAATAGTAGTAACTTGCTTTTTTCCAATAGATTAGTAGTTTTGTAGCTAGGTTTGCCTAAGAGATGTTAGTGTAGATAGTAACTTAAGCGTCTCTTTTAAAATTATTTCAAAAAGTGACTTTTTTTTATTCAATGAGCTTTTTACGTCAAAGAATAAAACGAGCTATGGCTTTTTGTTGAAAATAAGTAACATATTTTTTACAACGAGCTTAAAAAATGTGCATAAAATGCATGAATTAGTCTCAAAAACTTTGAAAAAGTTTACTTTAATATTGCGAAATCCAAGTCGTCATCCCACGGTATGATGCCTTTGTGTCGTACGCTTCCAAGCAAAGTTCCACCGTCAGCAAATATAGTAATGTGAAAATGCACTGATACAGCTATCAAATCAGCGGCAAGTTGATACAAAAAATTGGACTTCTGATTCACTTAATTTAGGCTTTTGTTTTTAGCAAGTCTGGAAAACTCGTTGATGGCTTTGGTTCATTGAATTCTGGACTGAAAAGTTTCTCGAATTCCATGCACATACAGTCATCAGTGTCTTCCTCTATAGGACTCATGTCTCCATAAAATATATAAGAACTCAACAAAAATCGAATAATCGAAAATTTATGTTTAAAAAAAAAACCCCGCAAGCTGTCGGTGCAGGACTTAACGAAAGAGCAAAAACAAAATAATTTAGCAACATGCCGCTCTGACCAAATGAATATTAATTGATTAAATAAAAAAGTATCTCTTGTCTCGTTAAAAAAACTGCGAGACTCTTTTTCTCTTTTTTTCGACTCTTTTTTAACATCCAAACAATCATCTGCTAGAGTGGTTATACTAGAAGGAAGTTGGAAGCCGAGAAAGATGTCTGTGGTCGCTTTCTTTTGATGAATGATAAAGAAGTAGTAAGCTGGCTGGAAGATTTAAAACTTCAGAAAAAAACTTCTTGCTTGGAACAAGCAATAATCTTCTTTTTTTAAAAAACCAATGCATAAAACTGAATTCAAAACAAAAAAATTTAGAATATTAGAGACACTCCTGAAAATTCTCGACGAGTCAAGGCAAAAAGCCACCTTAATAAAACTTATTCGAGCTTCTTAATACGGAGATGAGCTGAAGATGATAATCTCATTCTAAGCAAAAACAAATTCTCTCGTCGAACAGCCTTCTGAGTTTTTTCGATTACCTTTTCGATGGTTCTCGCGAAATCCTATTCAAATTTTTTCAAATTATCGTCATTTTCGACTTGAAAAATAGGACAAAATAAGCATAGTTCTTGGAAGACAATTTTGTAATTATGAAAAAGCCTATACAGAGAACATTGTCACCTCAATTTTCTATGTCAACTAAAATCTAATTTTTTCTAAAAACTTTTTAAAAAAATCGAAATGTCTTTGCTACTATTTTAAGCTTTAAAGTTTTAGATTCTGGATGAAATCGCTTGATTGCTACTAATCAACTTCATTCAGCCAGATGTTCCGGGACTGAATTTTTTATTTTATGAACTAAGTTAACAGCTATGCACAGTTTTTTTGAGAGTCAACTCGTTGGAGAACATACAAAAATGAAGAAATAGCTGTGCAGAGTCAACTGAAAGACAGCACATTTAACAACAAATTCACAACTATGCAGGTTTAACTGACAGTCAGCTAATTGAGATCAAATTAATTTCTATGCAGAGTTGACAGAAAGTCGGCTCATTTAACAATTAATTCACAATTATGCAAATTTAACCAAAGGTCAACTCATTTAACAGCAACTTCACATTTTAACCGAAATCAGCTCATTAACGATAAATTCGCAACTATGCAATTTACCGAAGGTCAGATCATATAACAACAACTCACAACTATGCAGGTGAATCGAAACTCAGCTCATTTAAGAATGAATTCACAACTATGCAGATTTAACGAAGTCAGACATTAAACAATAAACTAATAACTATGCATTTAACCAAAAAAAAGTTCATTTAACGATAAATTCGCAACTACAGATTTAGCCGAAGGTCAGATCATATAACAACAAACTCACAACTATGCAGAGTTAATCGAAAGTCAGCTCATTTAAGAATGAATTCATAACTATGTAGAGTTAACCAACATTCAGCTCATTTAACCCTAGAACGACCACATTGACCCAAAGTGGTCATGTCATATAGTGGTCATGTCATAGATTTAGTGGAGGGTAACATGGGCGACTACCGTATTTCCTCTAATAGGAGCACTCTAATAAGCGCATCGTCTCGAGGGTCTTCGAGAGTCTGGATCTCGGTGCAGAGTCAATATTTTGCAAAGCTGTTTATTGCATTTTCTTAACTCCCACGAGCTCTACCGATACCACTTTTTAAATTTTTTATTTACACCCAAAAATCTCGAGATCGATTTCCAAATTTTCCAATTTTTCGGGAAAAAGATAAGCGCACCTGTGCGCCTATTAGAGGAAATACGGTATTTGGCGGTTCGAAACTGTACATAAAATAAAATTCGAGGCTTTTCATTTTTAGAACCTAAATTTAAAAATCCGGTCAGAAATTCAATGATTAGGAATTTTTTCTGAATTGGCGATAGATATTGACTAAGTCACGAATTGAGAGGCTAAAAAAGCTTTGCAGGCAAATATTCCAATGCAATGATACTACAGCTTTGCGACATTGTGATCGATTAAGTGACAAAAAACGCGTAAAAAACTCAGAAAGCCTCTTAATTCATCTAGGTGTAAACCCCTTCGATTGTTTTGGTAACAATAAATTGGCCAATTCTCGATTTAAGGACAGTGAGACTTTGTTTATGACGAAAACACTCGATTTAAGGACACTCGATGAAAGGACAGTCGATAAGACAGCCTTTCAGCCGGTCCCTTGAGTGTCCTTAAATCGAGAGTCGACTGTATGTTAACTTTTTTGGCTGTCATAGAGCATCCAAGGGACCCCACACAGGTGATCCATCAAAAAAAATCTTGAAACATGTAATTCTCACACTTTTTCTATCTTTTTCTAACCTTTTCAAGACCTAGAACATGCTGAAACCTTAAAAATGCACTTCTGGGCTAGGGCCAAACAGCAATAGGTTTTTTGTATATTCTGAGTGGTTTGGGCTAAATTTTGGTGGTTTGAAGTCGTTAAAGATGTTTTAGGGTAATATGGGTTGATTTTGCCTTTCCCGTGTTAGATGATAACCGCTTTTTTTAATGTTTCCAGGTCCCTGAAATCTAAAAACCAAACAATTCCTCTTCTTCAAATTTTATTTATCCGCACAAAAACCACAATACAGCAAAATGAAATTAAAATAGAATAATAATAAATATAGGGATAAAATGTTGCTTAAATTTTTTCCATTTTAATCAGTCTAAAAAGCACACACACAGACAAGAAACCCTTTTTACAAACCGAATTGAATTAAAAAATAGCAGTCAGTCTTAAGCAGACACATACATAAATAATATTAGACTAAGCAAATAAATCCCTTGCCTTATTAAGTAAAACCTCCAAATGAACAAACTAGTCATAAAAGTTTCACATAAGATAATTTGCAAGTATTTCTACAATGTTTAGTTTTTAGCAGCTACAGGGAGACCAGCAACCGCCGAAGGACTGTTTCCAACGCATCCTGCATTACTTAACAGCACAGGTGCTTGCGGAGAGTGGGCGTTGGTGGTGGTAGGTGAGCTAGAGCCATTCGAACCTTCTGGAGCTAATGCGCCAGAGTTTCCAACATTTTTGACAGGAGAGTCGACTGTTCTTGATTGGTGGTTGTTGGGTGACATTCCATTGCTTTGTTGTTGCTGGCTACTGCTGCTAGTGCTCGAGAAAGTAGAGTTAGCTGAGACCACTCCCACAGGGTATATACCATTGCGCTCCCTGTCCTTGACAAATTGGTCGTAGTCTTTGTGAAGAATAGTCTGGATCTCGTGTGGCATGAACGTCCCTAGAAAAATTGGATTTTGTTTATAGGTGTAATAAATTAGAACTAAAAATCTTACAAGGAGTGCAAACCATCGATCCACTAGTTAGAGGGCACTTTTCACCGGATGGGCAGTAAACTTCCTATAAATTGAAAACATTATATTTTTGTTGGAATTGTGTTTAGTCAGTATATCGTTTACCTGAGAATTCCACTGCTTTTTGATGGCCTCTCGAGAGCAGGGGAAGCAGAACTTGTGCTGATTGACAGACGGGCATTGGACAAAGTGGGTGTCTTCCATTCGCTCGTTACAATTGGTGCACAGTATTATTCTCTCAGTTGGCACTGCTGCTGATGCACTTAAGGTAGTGGTAGCTACGGAGGTGGCAACAGGTACACCAGTCTGTTGGCCGTGCTGATGTGATCGTCTAGAGCTGTGATAGCCATTGACATGGTGGCCATGATTGCTTTGCTGATGTTCAGGCGAGTTAGTGGAGGTAGGAGACACTGAGGTTGTCGTTTGAGCATCACCTGAAAAAATAAAATATTATTATAAGTTTGTTTTAAACAACTTATGGGGCTATTATACAGAGTCAGTATACAGAGCTGCAAAATTTAAAAATAAAGTACAACTTTGTCATTTTTCATCAAAAAAAATTTTATTCAGTGCCTATTAGGTTTTGATCCTGAAAAATTGATTGTACAGATGCTCGATTATCGCTCCTACAGTTCGCACCTGTTTTTTTTCACATTTCTATGAAAAAATTTCACTGTTTTATTGTCTAGTTCCAAAGAATCAGAATTTAGTCTGTTTTTTCTTTTTAAATCTTTTGAAATAATCTTTCATTGAAAACCGTTTTTTACTTTCGTTTTTTTTTCAAGAGACAGGCTTGCTGTTGATCGTACTAGTAGTGGTTGTTGTAACTAACCAACTGTCTTCTTTGCTTCCCATTTTAAATAAACCGAAAATTGGCAAGGTCAGTTGACGCAAAGCCTTGTGTTGCCCTTTTGTTTCAACAATAAATGCAATTACTCTGTCGTGCATGTGTGTTCTAGGAGCCAACTGGTGGTGCTAAAAAAGCGGTAGGAAAAACCGGTTTTTCAATTTTTTGTAGAGGACACAACATTTGGCTACACTTCTCTCTCCCTTGTTCCCACCTAATCTAGAGGTCGACGAAAGCACAGACAGGCACGAACAAAACCTTTTTTGTTCTGCATTTTGCAAAAAGTATTAAAAAAAGTTTGAAAAGGTCAAAGCATAAATGGCTTGAATGATTGTTTTTGTTTTGCAAAATTGAATATGATCAGGCTGGGAAAATGCATATATGAATAAGAAATGAATGAATATTTGAAAACGCATGTATGAGCCACAAATTGTTTTAAATGGCTTAGATTTTACACACTAAAAAATGTCTAAATCCTTACCTCTGTGGACTTTGTTGTATACCTCCGGTTTGCTTTCATCATCATGGCCATGTTCTCGCTTTAGACCATGCCAGTTGGTGGTGTCTGTAAACTAGCTAATCCAGCGATGCTTGCCGCAGCTGCTGCAGCAGAGTGCAGTCCAGGCAAATGCGAGTTAGAGGGTATGCCCAAAGGCAACATCTGACCACCCGCTGGATGGTGAAATAGGGAAGTGACCGGTGAAGCTGCTGTTGCAAGTGTTGACTCATCTGGTATTCATCTAGACCAGCCACTGCAGCTCTCATCCTCTGCTGTGCTTGAAAGGCTTCTGAAAGCTGGCTGAACTGGCCCAATTGCGCAAGATTCAAAGGGCCAGAAGAGTTATTAAGAAGGGTTGATCCAGAAGAGACTGGAGTGGTCGGGGTCTGACCATTGTTGTTTATCTCTTTGGAGATTTGTGCCAGTTGGTGTTGTGAAAGACTGGAATGGTTTGCTTGAGGGTGGTGTTTGGAATTAGAGCTGGTTAACACATCCAGATGGTTGTTGAGGGTTAAGTTGGGAAAGACTATTGGAGGCATTCGAAGTACCATTGTTGTTGCTGGAAGACTGGGAGGATGAGGAGCTAGGGCTAGTGTTAGCAGTAAACACACCGTGAGCTTGTTTCATTCGGCGAGCCGAGTCTATGACTGCTTCAATTCTGAACACGAAATTTGAGATTATACCTTTTAATTAAATAAAAGCCTTACTTCTCCGCTCCTTCGTAATTTACACAGCCTCTGCACACAGCTTCAGCATAATCATGACACATGGCCCAAGGCATCCTTGGCAAATCACACAAAAAGCAGTTGCTCTTGCTTTTTAACAATAAATTAGCTTGAGCAGCTGCGGCGGCTGCCGCCATTGCTCCATTGCTACCACCATTAACCAAATGACCAGTAGGAGGTGAGTGGGGCAATTGGGCTCTCTGTTGAAGATGCAACTGCTGCTGCTGTTGCAAATAGTGTTGCTGGGCTGCCGCAGCTAGTTGTTGGCTCAAATTAGCGGCAGAACCATTATTGGTAGCAGAAGGTGTGCCGGAATTAGATCCATTGCTGCCTGGATTGCCTCCACCATTTTGGTGTTGATGAGCAGCCAATGCAGCTGCATGACTTGAAATCGCGTGCTGCATTGCTGCAAGCTCGGATATTCTCTGCATTACACTGATTTCCAGCGACTAATCAAGCAGAGTTTTTTTAAACAAGAAAAATATTGGTGGTAGTAGACTGCAGCAAATAAATCTGAAAATGATAAAAGGTTGTAAAACAAGTTTTGGTGGAAAATTTTTGTTTGTTGGCCAAAAATTGACAAATTTATTTGAGTAGTATGGTTTGAACAGACTGACTACTGGCTGCTCCTAGACTACCATACAGTCCAGCTGGAGCCAAACAGGTTTGGACAACTGCTACCTAGTTGGCAATAAGCGCCAAATAAACCAAAACAACTCAAACTAATGACTGATCTAACAGCCAAATTGGTAGGAGAGAACATCAGGGAGAATCTAAAGAATAAGGTCAAGTCATTCTCTGTGAAAAAAGGATGGCTCACAGAGATGCTTTTTAAAACTGGGCGGGAAGAAGAAAGCCGGCACTGCAAAACTGGAATTACCTTTTTTCGCTGCATCTGTTTGGTGAAAAAAGGGAGTAAGTTTTGGTGGAAAATTTTAGTTACAATACTAACAGAAGGCACATATAAACCCAAGGTCATTTTGTTGTGCAGTTTCGGTCAAAAAAATGGTGATCAAACAATGGGAGCGGAGATTTCCCCACTTTTTTCTACTTTAGATTTGAATTGAGGACACCCACTTCGTTGTATTCGTTGGCATACCTAAAAGTGGAGAAGGGGTGAAAGGAGGTACGGAAGGACACATTCACCAATTCAAACTCTTTTTTACTTTAAAAAATCAGGGCAAAGAAAGGATAGAGAAAAAGGATATGCAATCATGATCTAACAACATTGACCTCCGAAGTTATTTGGATTATTTGTCAGAAAAAAGCGTGTATAGGAAGATACTTCGTGATGTAACTTGAGCAAAGTTGTCTTTGTCTTATTTTTTAAATTATTAGCAAATTTCTGTGTTCAAAACCAACAAAAAAAGTGACAGCATATCAAAAAACAAAAAATGGTTTTCATGCCTTCAGGTTTCAATCACATGGCACTTTTGAAAATTTTCACAAGGGCTTATAGTGCGCTGGGCAAGCATTACTATAAAAATGGGTTTAAATTTTTGCTGGAACAATTACGAGAAAAATTAAAATATGAAAATGATGATTTTGAAACAAATTTCAAATGGAAGCAATCACAGACTGCAATGATGTTGATGGCAGTAATAAGACCTGTATTTAGGGGGTGGGTTAGTCCTCCAATTGAAGTGGTAGTGATAAAATAAAGTAAACGTCTACTGGTAGTTGAGTTAGTAGTGATAAGGCACACCCCACTCTCACCACCACCACCATTCGCAGCAGAAATGACAGCAACAGAACATAACAACCAACCGGTTATTAGTTGTTAGTTCACACACAGTCACATGCCATTGTTCTTTTTGAAATATAAGTAATCTCACCAAATGTATTTAAATCAAACTAGGCACATTAATAAATCTAGAGTTGTAATCAAACAAGTTAAAATTGGACCCCAGAAAGTGTCGTCCAATGGAAACTTGACTACCGTATTTTCTCTAATAACTCACAGGTCTCCAAGTTCGAAATCGCTTTCTTGGCGTTGCATTTTGACCCAATTTTTAAAGACTGCTCTCGGGCAACTTAGCACTGATTTTTTAGCTCATCTCACTGACTACAAAATGAGGGTTAACTTGCTGGAAAGGAGTATTTAAACAGTGGGTCAAAAACACAATGCCAAGAACATGATTTCAAACTTAGAGCTCGCGAGTTATTAGAGAAAATACGGTATATTTTGAAATGTAGAAGCTAATATATAATTGTCGCACAAGATACTCAACAAAGACACTTTCAAATTGAGAGATGCTTGCGATCTCCTATTGTTTTTGTGCTCTTTACAAAAATAAAATAGTAGTTAGTGGCCATACTCATGCATTATTAATTTATGTAATTTGTGGCGCTTGTTTTGCATAAGCGTTTGCTGAATCTCCGGCACCGCCACCAGTACTAATATATCGAGAATAATTATTCAGGGCTTTGTTTTTTGGATGTAGCAGCAGCAGTTGTATTTGTTAGTAGTGACTCCCAGCACCCCATATAAATTATGCGCATTATTATTAGGGAAGAGGAAATAGACAACAAAAAATATGATAATTTAGGTAGTGATGCACTCTGCGCACTACTTACTACTGCCCCTTTCTTCTATATTGGCTTTTATTTTTGAACTAAACTGAATATGTAATTTGTTTTGACTGCTGCGGCTCTATTTTAAAAGTTAGCTTCGGTAATACAAATTATTGCTCGAATTGTCAGAAAATATGTAAATATAAATAACAAAAGGCAAAAGAGCGTCTAATTGCTTTTGCGAGATTTTCCCATACCGCAGATCTTTCCACAGACAAACTTAGTAGCTGTGAGAAACCCGAAATATATGGTTAGTAAAATGGTTTTATGTATTTCAAGCAAATTTTACTAAACTCTCTTTAATTTTTTTTTCATCAAGCAACTAATGTTTGCTCAGCTAGCTGTTATATTCGTCACAAAAATATTGCTCCAAAAATATTTTCTCTGCAAACGATTCAAAACAAAGCAAAATTCTATTTGCATGGCAAATAAAGCAAGTTTTTAATCGAGCTTTTGCTAAATTTAATTTTGTGACGCATTTTAGCAGCTTTGTGTAAAATTATTTTTATTTATCAATGGAATGATAAGACAAAAGAAAATGGCAGTTTGAGAAGAAGAGAAAAAAATAAATAATCTGATTTATGCAACACTTTGATAAGCAGCGAACTGGGTGTTCTTTGCTGCTTTCTCGCCATTCAAGTATGTAATTGACAGTTTTTCAAGCTTGAATGTAAAAAAATGAAAAGAAATTTCTCACGTGAATTTATGGTTCCAAAATGGTGCGAAGTTCGGCAAAAATACATTTTGCAAAAATACATATACCAAAGAAATATTAAATTATTTGTAGTGCAAAGCTATAAAGTTAGAGAAAAAAGTTAATAGTACAAGCATGTTTGTTGTTTGTCGTTATCACCATTGTTCTTTTTTATTCAAAATATCACTCCATTTTCGTTCTCACAGAGTACACTTTGTGTGCTTTCTTATAAAATTTGTGTGAGATAGAAATGAAAATTTTTGTACTTTCTATGACCATTAGCAGCAGCTAAATGGTGTTTCGTCACTCATACCTGCGTTTTCGTTTTGGTCTAGCGAATGTTTTTTTTCTCGGCTTTTGCTAATAAGCAGGGTAAGACTTACTGAAACGAAAAAAAACAATGAAGGCCAAAGTGCAAGTTTAGAAAAAAGCCGAAAAATTGATAAAGAAATTGTGCTAAATGTGCAGACTTGAGCCTTCATGCCAAGTTAAGTCTTAGCTTAAGCAGTAGTTGATATCAGAATAGGTAAGTGTGTAAAAAAGCATAGCTGTGAAAATGGCATTGCCTCACTACTTCTTCTTCCACTATTATCAGCCCATAGCTAGTGATGAATAAGGAAATGTAAAATTGTGCAAGTGCTTAAAAGTGCCCTTTGTCAATAATAACAACAAGAAGGCAAATTCACAGCAACGATTTGTTACCTAAACACAGTAGAACACAACCTGTTGTTAAACTACTGTTAACCATAGCTTAGAATTTTTTGTGCTGGAAAGAAATATAGTTGTGTTTTGACAGATAAATGGCTGGCACTACAAGATTGTCTTTTTATTTGAAGTTTGCTGGTCAAACAAACATAACCAGTAGTGGTGCGCAATGAACAGGAAGAAGAGAGAGAGGTCAACTAGCAATAATGCTACGTGATGATGACCACTGTTTGTTGTCGTGGTTGTTGTTGCTATTCACAGCCACGCCCTGCTACTATTTACTCTTTTACTACTACTCATACACACACAATAGCTATATCATTAGAAAATTAAACTTATTAAACTGCAGTCAAAACCACCACGCACCCCTCCCCCCTGGCCCGATTTTCACACCAATTTTTTTTGCAAATTGACTAAAAGCAAAGGTCGCCTCCACTTTTCAATAATCCTATTGTTGCACAACCAAAAAAAAGAAGAACCGAAATCAAGGGAGGAAGAGTAGCAGTAGATAAAAACTCAACTGCAATCACAAAATCATAGCTATTTGCAAAAATGATCAGTCTGACTATCAGCTGAACAATGACAGGTTGTGCATCAAACAAAAGCGTAAAGGGCGTCTTATAAAAGTAAATTATACAATTTAACAAAACTAAAATATTTTCAAAGCCACTTAATTGGAATGATGCAGACCAAGTTGATTGATCAGATTACAGCATACATGTTCTCGCCGACCAGCAAAACGAGAATTTCACCAAGGAAATGTAGTTGTTGGCAGTGTGGGGCAAGGCTGGATGTACCAGGCACCGCCGCCGATTCCTCTCCTGTACAACAACTTGTTCTTCCCCCTCCTTCCACTACTACTACCGGGTGGCTGGCTGGTGCGACAGACGTGTGTGTGTTGACAGGGGAGCAGGTCGTGTGGTATCCACCCTTTCAACTGTGTGCTGCTCGTCAAACATACAAAAGAAGGGGATATGGCCCCTAATGCTGCTTAAAAAACAAACAAAAAAGCTTTTTCTTCTCTTTTTTGTTTGCTTGTTTGCTCGAGAAATGTTTTAAAATGTTAAAATGGAGGTTGAGAGCTAGTAAAAAAAGTTTTTTACTAGCTGATCAAGCTAAAAATATTTGTAAAAGTAACATTAGCATTCAAATACACAAAATTTGGATGAATAAAATTAGTCCTAACTTTTCGCTATACAACTTACTAGTAAATTTAGAATACATAAATGGCTATACTCATAAAACATTACTAATTCGACATGTGAAAAAGTGAAAAAGTCATTCGCAAAAATTTTGATTACTCATATGAGAAAAACAGTCATTTCTAAAAATAGCAGTGGTACAGCTTTTGTAGTCTTAAAAGAATAGAAAAAATACAAAGAGTATGGAGGGCTGAAAAAAAGATTACTAGAAAATGAAATCCGGAAGTATTGTACAAAGCATCTTTTTAAACAAAAGTTGTATTTTGGCCATCATTATCATATGTCAAGGACACGATTGAAAAAAACAGATACACGATTATGACTGAACTAAATACAATAATATCACAGCTTAGAAACGCCCTTTATTTAAAGATTCGTCCCTTATTTAGGATCTGAAGTATTTAGAATTTTTGAAACTTTGCAGCAAAAAATGCCTTGCCTTTTTCTTTTTAGAAAATAAGCTACAAAAACCCACGTTCAAAAAACATTTTTATGATAAAACAATTAAGCTGAAAAATGACGAAGTAAAAAAACTTCAAATTTGAAACTGAAAAGAAAGCTTGCGCTGCTGCCCTACACTACCAAAATCACAACTACTACAAGGAAAAGACGTGTTAGGTCATCGTAGCCACCACCGCCGCAAACATCTATGACATCTAGGTCAAATCTCTTCTTTTCCTTCCTTTTTTGCGAGGGGAAAAATTTTAGTTCATATTAACAGTAGTGAGAGCAAAAGCGCAATCATTCATTTATTCACAAATGTAACAAAAACACAAAAACCATGCAGAAAATCGCTCTTCTCTTTTCGGAACTTAAATAATCTTGCATGACTTATTTAATCAAAGCTTTGACAAACACAAAGTTTGTAAGATTTGTGTTTGTGAAGAAAAAACATAAAAACAAGACAATAAATTCATCTCTATTGAAAATTTGTACTAGGACGATTTATACCCAGTCATTTTTTTGTTGTTCAAAATTTATTAAAAAGTTATCTGAATTCCCGATTTTACTTCGTCATATATTACAATTTTGAATGGAAATAGTGAATAGCATGAGCACTTATTATCAAGAAGAGCTTGAAAGTTAACTGGATATAAATTTTCACAATACAAATTACCGTACTTCCTCTAACAGAGTACCTCATCCTCTCATAGAGACAACCCTCTCTAATAGAGCCCCTGGTTTTTTGACTAGGATTTCAGAGTAAAAACCTTTTTTTGATTTAGAATTTCAAGATTTTTGAGCATCCGAAAAGTAAAGCCCCCGAGGACTCCTTTAGAGAAAATACGGTATTGGAATTTCGAAAATGAGTTCTTCGTCATATATATTTAAAAAGTCATAAATTCAAAAAAGAAACAAACACATCATTTTATATGCAATTAAATTGCATGACATATATTACATATATTGAAGTAATGTAATAAAAAACTGGAAATAATAAATTTTCAGATAAAAAGAGGTTTATATATATTATTAATATAAACCTCATGTCCACAAAACATGTCTCTCATCAATTACTTTTTGTTCAAAAATTGAGTTTTTTAAGCACAAAGTGAAAAGACACGATTCATGTTGAAAACGATGGTAACTTATTATATTACAAATCACCGAAAATGAAAAAATTTATACTAGCTTGACTAACACATAGCTATACAATATTTTTCATTGCAATATTGGTACTGCAGCAACACCAACAATGAAGCACTTGAATCACCAAAAACACTGATTCAGCACAAGCACAAATGGCTCAACGCTGCTCACTAACAACTGACAATTATTCACATTTTTGATTTCTAACACCGTAATTGCTGCCACCGGCTTAAATTTAGATCTCTTTTTTGGAATACGAAAAGTAGAGAATGACATAGATTCGCGCCACTCATCCATTAACAACCCACATTTTTTAGAGGAAGAAGAGCAGGAAGATATTACACAACAAAAACTACAATTTTGACCCTTTGCTTCTGTCGGAAACTAAATTCTCTGGAGCGAAATGAGAAAATTACCACTAAAAAGCAAAAAAAAATAGAAGAGAAATTATAAAGAAAATCTAGGCTGTTCTCCACTTGAATCGAGCATCACCACACAATTTCTCTTAGAAGATTTTTCAATAAAATAAAAAAAATCTTTAGAGAAACACGAAAAAACAGCAGTACAATTAAAGCCTTTTTTATCCAGGTTACACGCCAAATAAACAGCAGGATGACACAGATACAAAGATGAGAGATGACCCCGATCCCTTTATTTATCCAATTTGGGAGATGGCAATAACAACAGCACACTGACCACCACTACCACCCAAACAAACTAAATGGGGTTACGTGAAATCCGGTTTTTGCTTTAAAGGCTTTCCGACCACATAAACAACTCAATTTGTTAGATATAAGGTGAGTTAGAAGCAACTGAAGGGGATGCCAAGAGGGGTAAATCAAATTCTTTTTTATTTTAAATCCAAACGAAAACAAAATAACACATTGATAGCAAAAAAATCCCTTAAAATGATTAAAATTAGGAAACCTTGAATTACGGTCATTTTGGGCTTTTTAAAGGCAAAATCTTTATCGTTTTTATTTTCAAAAGTTGTTTTTGTTTGTTAGCGCTTGCATTTGCGTTTTACTGGGTCACTTAAGGCTTATCACTTATTTGAAATCTTGACTGGTTGAAGGGGCATACCAGCGCGTTACACCGCAAATTAAGGCCGGGGGAGCAAGGAGACCAGCAAGTTTTCAAAAATCGTCTTTGTATTCACTAGTCTCCATACTTGTACGGACGCCGTCGCCGTCGCCTGGCGCCATTTTGAAAAGTAGGGTAAGGCCGGCGCCGACTTCTTACCGCTTTCGCCACTTTTGGGTTTTTCAAAGCTGCCACCGGCGCCCAAGATTTTCGGGAAGGCGCCGACATTGTCCCAATATCTACAGCAAAGCTGTTTTTTTCTTTTTTTGAAAAATGTTTTAGAAAATTTTCTTAAAATTTTTAAGTTTTCTTGAATTTTCTTCTTAATTAAGTATTATTGAGATAAAATTATACATTTTCTCATTATAAAAAAATTCAATTTACAGACCTACGACTTGATTATGGCATTTCGCCCGGTGCCGAAATTCCAAAATAGCTTGGCGCTGGCTTTGGTGGTGGTGCCCTTATTTCACCTTGGCGCCTAGGCGCCAGTGCCACTTGCGGCGCCGGCGCCAAAATTTGGAAATGCCCGGAGCCACTTTCCAAAATTTCGAAAAGCCCGGCGCCGGCGCCCTATTTTACGAAACGTGCAAGTATGCTCGTCTCATGTCAATTCTGATTTTTATGACATCATGCTACTTTTCAAAATTAGGCAGAAAACTTTTGTTGGATCGGGTAGAAAGCTTGTAAAAGACAGTCATGAGAGAAATAAATCGCTGGTCCCCGACATAACTGCAGTGTAACGCACTGGTCTTGATACTTTTAGACGATCTAATATTATTTTCCTTGTTCAAAAATCATGACGATTTTAAGATAAACAAAATAAACTAAAATAAACTCAGACAGTTTAACAATGAACTCACAACTATGCATAGATAACAGAAAGTCAGCCGATTTAACAACAAATTCACAAATATGCATAGTTAACTGAAAGTCAGCTTATTTAAAAATAAATGTACAACTATGCATAGTTAACTGACAGTCAGCTTATTCATCAACAAATTCACAACTATGCATAGTTAACTAAAATCAGTTCATTTAACAACAAATTCACAACTATGCATAGTTAACTAAAATCAGTTCATTTAACAACAAATTCACAACTATGCATAGTTAACTAAAATCAGCTCATTTATTAATGAATTCACAACTATGCAAAGTTAACCGAAAGTCAGCTCATTTAACAATAAGTTTACAACTATGCATAGTTAACTGATAGTCAGCTCATTTAAAAATGAAATCTAAAGTATGCAGACTTAACCGGAAGTCAGCTCATTTATTAGTGAGTTCACAACTTTTCAAAGTTAACTAAAAGTCAGCTCATTTAACAACAAATTCACAACTATGCAGAGTTAATTGACAGTTGGCTCCTTAACACTCCGATTTGGCTTTGCGAAAAAGCGCTTTTTGACGCAATAAGCATTAAAATTAATTAAATTAATTAACCCAAGTCTTACAATGTATTGCTTGTACTGTAATCTTGCTGAGCTCAGATATTCCCCTTGATCTTGCTTATTACGATGGTGTTATTTGTTTTAAACATTTTCCTATAAAATGTTTTGCTAGAGCACTTTGGAAGTTGTGTGGTTTTTTGCGTGGTTTTTTACGCTGTGTATGTTTTAAATATATCAAATTAACAGCTTATGTAACCATTCTAAGATGATTTTTTTACAAATAACTGATAACTGTAGATCTTTTGAGAAGCTAATTTTCAAGCTGCTTTTGCTATAAAATTTAAGATGATGCGGTTAAGGAACAAAACTTGTTTGTTGCTATGTAGTGAGCAGAATATGGTATGAAAGACGAAGGAAAGAGTGACAAATTTACTTCTACTTTATAAAAACTGCAATTATTAATTCTTTTTCTTCTGGGCAGATGTTGTTTTTCAGGGTAGTAGAAAGCATGGGAGCAAAAGCCTGTTTTGTGCTCTTTGTGCAGTTCCAAGTTAAGCAACGCCTCTCACCACACACACATCCTTTATGGCTTAGAAAAGAAGTGAAAACAGAGACAGCAAAACCCTAAGGCATACAAGGTCTACCGAAGGTTTTACTTGGAGTCTTTATTACAAAAAATAAGAATATTTTTAGAAGGTTTTGTAATGTAAGCTGTTGTTGGAAACTTACACATATGCTATTATTTGTTAATTCAGTTAGATCTAAGGAAAATACTTTTGAAGTCTTTTACTGAAGAATAGTGAAAAAAAAACAGGCTGACACAAAATGTTAATATGCCCTTTTAGCATAAAAATCAGTGGCATAAGAAATGTTTGAATATAAAATATAAGAAAATAACAAATAAGAAACAGAAACATGTAAAAATAGAGAGATGAAATAGAATTAATTAACTAAAAACAAAAACACACTAAGAAAAGGCAAGAAAAATAGACCAACCCAAGTGATCTATAAAGATCTCTTTACTCCTGCAACAATGCTTTTTCTAAAAAAATCACGATAGGTTTCCGAGAGAGGATTTTTCTGACTTTTAAAGGAGTGACTTAGTTTAAAGACAGTTGTAAAAACGCAAATTCACAAAAATTCAGTATCGAACATTTAAAAAAGTAATCAAGTTGAATGTTATAGGATCAAGATTACTTTTGTAAAAAGACGATCATTAATTTTAAAAATGAAATCATGGCCGATTTGACTGATGGTTGGCAGAATGAAATGATGTTTGAGTTGCACATTTAAAATGCACATGATATAAAAAAATTTATAGTTACAAAAAAACAAGAGCTAGCTAGCTGGTAATTGAAATAGTTCTATTAGTGGTAGTGCTGGCTACAATCATTATAATAAGTTCCTGTTTTGTCAACAACAACATTAAAAAATAGAAGCAACAGAGGTGGAAAGCAAGCTGGTTTTGAAAAAGGGCTTTCCTACCTTCTCTTTATCTAACATCTCTGCAAGCAGCACTCTTGACAATATTTTTCGCAGGGGCACTCACCCATCAAAAATAATAAGCAGAAAAGCAGACGTCTGTCATGAAATGAAAGGGAAACAACAAAAACAGTCAAGAGTGCATCCAGGCTGTGAACAATAATAAAATAAAAAAGATAATAAAAGGATGTTAAAATAAAAGGGCAACAAGACAGACGTCTGTCTAGACATAGTTAAATTTTTTAGACATAGTTAAACATAGTCTAGACATAGTTAAAAGTGCAGAAGAAAGTGTAGCATTGCAGTATATAAACGGAGGGATTTCAATGAGTTTTAATACATGTTTTGAAATGGCCAAAATTTTGAACTTGAGCCTTTAGCTTCTACTCCTGTTGCTAAACCGGTTAATAGTAAAAGTTATTTGAAAAAATTGTTTTTTTTTTTGTTACTCTATTTCTATTTGGAATTGTGGTGGTAGTGGAGTCGGCCACCACATGTCACATCCAGCAGCAGCTTTCACATCCAGCTGCTGCGAGACGCGTGAAACGCGTGGCCGATGCAGTAATAGTATTTCTAGGGAGCCTTATAATAGCAGCAGCTATGATTTTAAGTACATATATGTCATTACCTGGAAAAGATGTAATATTAAAATACTATTTTGTAGCAACCAGCCAGCTAAAACAAGTAATGTATAAGTAATGTAACATTTTTTTAGATGCAGGTGGCTGGCTGCTACAAAACGGCGTGTGGTAAAAATGTGGCACGTTCTTTGAAAGTGTCCACTCCACCAGTAAGTCCTGCTGGTTAGCTGGAAATACAGTTAGCACATGCTGCAGGCCTATTTCCTGCAGCAATCATGACGCTTTCAAGAGTAAGATAAGATTTGTATCGGATACCGTATTTCTTGTAAAAACGCCCTCCCCCTCTTATTAAGGCCCCCTCTTATTTTAACGCTTCCTTTAATGCTCTTTAATGTAAATTTTTTAGCAGTCTCGAATGGGTTTTTCTATTGCCACATCCGGCAATGGCAAACATCAGTTAACAGAAGAGGTTGGAATGAAACAGAAAATTGGCGCAATCATGTCAGAAGAGAATCCGAGATTAAGTGCTAAAACGACAAGATCAGAAATTGCTGTAGATAACAATGTGCTATCTACGACTGCTTTTAACAATGCTTTTGCTGATGAAGTACTTGAATGTTGCAACGTTATTTACGATGAGAAACGGCGAAGAATCCAATTCTCGGCTTACAGATAAGTTTAAAAAATAACAGGTTTTTTACAAATCCGTCTAAATGGCTGTTTTTAGTTACTGGACGCGTCATTGAACTGCTTCCGCTTTAAGTCTCCAGTCTCAGCAGACATCAAGATAATGGATTTACAGTTCAACAAATTTCCGACGCTACAGGTGATAAGTATCCGGACTCAGAATTATCAACTTGGACGATGAAGTTTTGCCCAGAAGATCCAAGTGCCCGTTGCTTTAATGATCCAGTCCACGGTCACGTTGAAGGCTTTAATTGCAATCAACGTTAGAAGGTGTTCATTACGTGCTTGTTGAAGTTGACAGTGTTCCTCTAGAAATCAAGCTCTACGACTCTAGCCCTGGAATCCTATCACAAGATGAGACTACTGACCTTTTGACGCGGTAAAAGTGCACTGCGAAAAAGCTACTGATGATGAGGAGCAGCAGTCATCGATTGGCAATATTCTATGTTAAAACACCACTTCAGAAGGATGGTAAAAATGATTGCGGCATAGCCGTACTCGTCAATGGAATTTAAGGGCTCAGAATAAGCCAGTAGAGTATGAAAACTATTCTGATGTAAGTTAGCTATAGCTATAAAATAACTCAAATTTAACACGTTTTTCAGATGGACAATATCCGATTACAAGTCGTCTACAACTTTCTTAATGAAGAAGAATATAGAACACCAGTAGTTACCAAGCCAGCACTTGATCAAGTTGTGAGCAGAACTGTTGCCCGTCTTCAACCGAAAATCCAAGAGCTTGAAGTAGTAGATGAAATAGAGGAAGAAGCAGTATTTGAGACCACAGATGTAGAACAAGAAGAACAGATAACATCAATTAGCGCTTCTGATTCTACATCAAACATAGCTCTTCAGAAAAGTGGTCTGCCATCCCTCAGCACCTATTGGCATGACCAAAATAAACGATATCATGAGATCCAAAAAATTATTGCTGAGTCTTCTCTTACAAATTTTGCAGGCATCATTGCAGAAATCAAAAACAAGTGGACTTACCCACCAGGCCTCATGGCCTTTCTTATTGGAGTACAAAACAAGCAGTGGTCAAACTGGCTTCAATCTGAAACTGTCAATAGTAAGCCGAAGCAAGAAGCAGTCAACATGGCAATAGCCATCACTCGACTCTCTTTGAACGACCAAATAAATTTAATAAATGGACCTTATGAGGATTATACAAACGCTTGGTGGAATCATTTCAATGAAGAAGGATTGAATTTTCTGTCGACGATGTAGTCTTGGTTATTGAAAAACATGGAAAAAAATCCAGAAAGAAAGGCAAAGTTGTATGATGCAATTGCTAGCAATAACGGAGAGTTTGCAACTTATGCTCTACTTTACGATACTCCATTAGAATCTATTGGTTACATTGGGAAAACATCCAGTGCAGAACTACCTTGGATCTACAGAGGTAAATATAATAGCAAAAAAAACGTAGAATCTGAGCATTTAGACAAAGCACCACTAGGATTACGAAGAAGAGCAACATCAGCTCTTAATACAGGTGGACATTCTAGAACAACTGTTCTCAAAATGAAAGCAAAAGAACAGAGCTGGAATATAGACAAGCCTCTTCCAGAAACATACTTATGTAAAATGATTCCATATGCCTGGAACAAAGAAGAAAGCCTTATTCTTGATCTTGAATCATCCATACAACCTCATATCGGTAACCTTACACATAAGAAGTACAAGTCATTAAATATTTTAGCCAACAAATATTCTGTAATGAGAACAACAGGAAATATTTATGACAACATGAAATCAAACATTCTGTTTGAAGGTCGAAAAATGACATCCGCAGAACTGGAAGAACTTTCGTCGTATCTCTTATTAGACGCTTTAAGAAGCCAATTTCGTTTAAGTATCTATGCTCACGGAACTAAACCAAAAGGTTGAAATTAAATCAAATATTCAACTAAAAAATTACCTTTAAACTTTTAGACATCAAAATCAAGAACTTCGTAAAAGCTGCTTTGATGAAAGGCGTCGGAACTAAAAATGACAGAAGAACAGAACAAAACCAAAGACTAAACCAACTAAGAAAAAAATCTAAAGAAAAATAAAAAAACAATCTCATATATACGAAATAATAAGATTTGAAATAAAATTTTCTTGCTTAAAAAAAATCAGGAATCTTAGTGAAGGGTGCTAATCTTCTCCTCCTTCCCAAAAAATTTCCTTTTTTTTTACGTAAAAAAATTTTACTCTTTTGTCTTCTCACTACGACCATTTATTTGATTTTCACAAAAAAACCCGCATATGAAAAAAAACACAAAAATTTCAGCGGGGCTCAAGGGCAGGCTTACTTCTTCAAGTTTAACCTCAAATGTTGTAATTATGAATTCCCTGGTATTCCCAGTATTTTTCCTATGAAGATAAATAGATTTTCTTCATGTAAATTTCTTCATGTTCTTCATGTTTTCTTCATGCCCCCGCTGTAGCTGTGGTAATAAATAAGATCGGTTTTAAATGTGTTAGTTTTTAAAATTAATTTTTTAGGAGTTTACTAACAAAATGTACGGTCCATTAGCTTTCACAATGCCTTTGTTTGTTGCTTGCTCCACTCTCGGCTCAGGTATACCTTATTGGCTAACTATTATGGTTTTTACCCCTAAAAGGGCATAAGCAAGGTTTGGGATTGGGGCCAAGAGGTTTATCGGCTACTCGGTTTTAACCGCTCGAAAACAGCCCCCCCCCTACTATCAATAATTTTACTTAGCCCTTAAGCTTCGGCATAGGCTTTGGGCCTTAGGCCTTGGGCTCACGAGCAGCCGGTACTAATTTCAGCTTTTTCAAAAAAAAGTATAGATTTAGGTACCCCTAAAAGATTATAGGGGAGGAGGTTGGTAGAATTTATCAGCTTTTTTGTAGGGGTGGTGGAAGGTGTAACTTCCGAAATGCGTAGTTGACAACTATTGCGGTTTCATAACTGGAGAGGATATCAACGATTTCGGCAAGCAATTCTTCGATTAAAAGTCTTCTGGCTTTTACGTCCCAGGACTACTGATTAGAGTTGGCGCCATTCTTGATTTCGATACAAGGAATGATGCAGCGAGATGACTATCATTTAGTTGGCTTAATCGTAATATTTAGCTCCAAATCGATCGCAATACAGTCAGCCCACGATTAAACGCCCGCTCCTCCTTCTCAGATTTGGCTGGAAATCCGAACAAAAATTACGCCGCTATTATCATTAATATGGGTCTATGAGTTGTTCCTGCGATATTTTTTCATACTAAGACAAACTAAAACTAACCTAAAAAAACTAACCTGAAAACTAACCTAAGCCTAAGACAAAACTAAAACTTTTTTGGTGCTTTTCACCACCTGAAAATAATTAAAATTGATCGTCAAAACTCAAATCAATTTTGTCTTTATAGCAAAAAGTGATTCCCGGAAATTCAAACATTTGAAATTAGACTTATTGGCGTGGGAATAAACCTTTTTCTAATTTTGATAGTGCTCTTGTGCAGTCTAAAGTGCCGCTTAAAATTTCACTCAATTTAGTTTGTATCAATCGAATTGCGATGCAAACAACATTATTGAATACTCATATCGAATACTGCAAAAGTAAGAGATGCTAGACCGATTAAAGAAAGACATCATAAATGTAAAAAATAAAATCTAAAAATAAATGTAAAAAGCACAAAGATCACATCAATAAAAGGTAAAAAAAGTGAAAAAAATTGAGCTTGAATAAAAACCAACAGACAAAATATTTTTTTAAATGAAAGCCGAAAAATATGCAAATTCTTTAAAATCAAAAAACTTTAAAAGACATTTTAAACAGCTCAATAAGTAGACTGCAGCTGGCTGAAATTTTGTGTTGAAATTGCAATAAGTTTTGCAAATAAGTCAGGTTTTACAGTACGAAAATAAGAAAAGAGCATATTGAGAGTTATAAAAAGCGGAAATTAGAAAATAGGCCATTATAAATCGAGCCCATCCAATTTGGGTTTAAATTGGGCTTATTTTTGAACAAAAAATGGCCTATTTTTAGCCCAAATCGAATGGACCCAGTTTGAAACGGCCCATTTTTCTCCTCTCCTAAAAAGCTGATTTTTAAAAAACTACACATTTTAGGCTGTTCAGCTATTGACCATTTAAGCAAACCAGTTTGAGGTGGTCATGGCTGGAACTTATTGTTGTAGAGTCCAAGCAAAATGCTTTTTAGATGCTTTTCCAACTAAGGAACCGGTTGACACCCACAACAACAAATTACAACAATCAAAAGTTTTCCATTTTCTCAAATGAGAGTTTGCTTTCCCCTATAGCAGCAGCAGCAAGCATAAGATCTTCTTTTGATGCTTAAGATAAAAGGCTGAAAATAGCTGACTGGTTGGTGCTGCTTCTGGATACAGCTGCACTACCAATGAAAAACTGGTTGCATGCATGCATTTAGTGTATGGTGGGGAAATTGATAGGCGCATCCATGGAGCTAATTTGCGCGTCTAAACATCTAAAACAGGAATTGCAAAGAGGGAAAGGGAAAGCAACTTTCACATCTTGTTTTCTCTTTATTGTGTCTGATTCTGCTGCTGCTGCCTAAAACAACGACAAAGACTAAGCAGTAGCAGACAAATCAAAGTTATTAATATTTACAACTTTATACCTTTAAAAAAAAGTTTTAAATGCTAATACTTTTATTAGACAGACATACAAGTCAGACAGAAACAGACTTTACACAATATTTTGTCAAGCATTTTGGTTTTTCATTTGTTTTTATTCTCATATAAAACAAATTTTTGGCTTTTGTATTAAAAAAAAAGTTCTGAGCGGATAGATGAAAACTGGGGTCAGGGTCAGCATTTTTTAAAATAATAAAACTTTTCTTTGAGTATTGCCCCTTAGTCAGATCCTTGAATATTAAACTTTTTTAAACTATATTTTGTTTCAAAGATTTTTATTCAACAAAACAGGCACACACCTCGTTAATTAATCATGATGTCTTACAACCTACAAACCGTTAACTTTTTTGTTACAGTCAGGCACGTATCCAGTGAGGCTAACCGGGCTTTAGCCCCACCCGCGCTCAAATTTTTTATTTGCTTGTAAAAACACCATAAAAGTCGAAAAAGGTCTAGGTAAATGATCTTTTGGTGGCTTTAACCCCCCCCCCCCTCCTCCGAAAATTTTTTCTGGATACGCCTCTGGTTACAGTTAAATCTCGATATGATGAACTTTTCAAACCGAAGGCTAAAAAAGGAATAAAAGAGAAAAGATACCTAATGCCGGAGTGGAGGATGACCGAGGTATCTATTATCGGGGGTATCTACTATCGAGGTTCGACTGTACTACAACATAAAAATTAAATTAGAGACTTTTCGGTGAAAAAAAAATTGAAAAACGTGCTGATTTATAAGTGAGTAAAAACCGGCATTTATTTTTTTGACTGTGACTTTTTAAGCTTTATATTCCGGCACGTTTTGCAATTTTTTTCACTAAAAAGTCCCTCATTTCATTATATGTTGTAGCACCACTATAATCCTAGATTTTAAGCTCAATACTTCCTATAACAAGTTTGACCAGAAAAAGTTCTAGGCTCAGGAGCCATAGCTTGGTGTTTTTAGGAGCCAAAAAAAGTTATGGCTCAACCTAATCAGACCTCAGATTCGCATCACCTATCCGGTTTCATATGAGAGTGCGATTTCACGGCAGCATGGCTGCCATGGCAGCATTCATGACAGCATCAACACTGAAGGCATCCAAAATTTTTTAAACTGAAGACTAAGAAAAGGACCGGCAAAAAAACTGGCCGCAATGTTCGTTGTATCGAGTGTATACCATAAGTTCTTTAACGATGTGCAAAACGATGTGAAAAACGATGTGCTTGTTAACTAAGATAAAAAAAACTGCCCCAGGGATATACATATTTTTTGGTTTTTAGTCGGCAGAGATTTTAATTGGAACAGAGCAGCGTCGCAACAACGGTTATTGTGCTCTACTTGCTGCCTCTCTTAATTGAACTTTGGGGTAGTGGAGAACTATTGAGGTCGGCTTTAAATTATCCTTTTCCCCACTCCTATTTTTGTGATCTAACAAAAAAAGTAGGATGCTGTTAGAAAAAACCAAATTCAATCTATTACTTGAGTTTTAAAACTTATGAGAATAAGCGTTTTTGAAAAATAAACAAATGTACTCTAAAATTTATAAGTGATTCTCATGAGATTTGGACTAGATTTCGTCTACAAAATTTTTCTGAAATATCATAAGATTTTAAGTCTCATATCAGTTATCTGTAAATGCCAATCAAAAAATTCGGCTTGAGGGTTGCAATTGAAGGGTGGCAGTTAATAGAGACCTTAAAACCTATATTATCAAGACGAATTTAATTAAATGTGCGAGCTTCATCTTTTAGTGGGAATTATTGGCAACTTTTTTTCTATTATAAAAATGACAACCTCTTAGCCTGATTTTTGGAGAGTTTTTGCAACCTTATGTCCTATATATTTCCGGAACCCTGAAATTCAATATTTCAGCTGTCTTTTAAGTTGTTTTTCATTTCAGCTGTCTTTCACAAAACTGTAAAACTGAGGAAACTCTAGAAAAAAGTTTGGTCTCTTAGGTCAAGTTAAATTAAGTTTCTCAAAATTAGGGATGGTGGATTTTAGCCTGCATTTTGGGCAGGTTTTCGTGCTCAAGCCCAAACTTATGTTGAATATTTTTTCGGGACAGTAAAATTTAAATTCAGCCGATAGCCGCCTGTTGTCTTTTGTTTGATAATACTTGAAACCGTACTTCAAATAAATAAACTCGATCTGGAAATATGTTGTTTTGCTTTCCAGCTCGATAAAATTAGCTCTGTCAAAAGGCGTGATTGGCTGGCCGACAAAGAAATTCGAAATAGGTCATCCCTATAAACATTAACCTTCGATTTTGTTTTTTAACATTAGTTTAACATTAACCTTCAACTGGCATTCTAGGCTGGTTCCTAGGAATACTGATTTATAAAGATTGGATTTTATACAAAATATATGGTTACATCTCAGACAATAATATTCAAAGAAAAAACACTAATATAAAGGGAAAAAAATAAATTGAGAAACAAATAAGCAAATTTTTGAATTTTCTATATTTATCAGATTGTTTCAACTTGACTAATTGTCATATTCTAAACAAAGGAAATGCTCTAAACATATAAATTCATTCTGTCGACTGAAAACATTTGCAATATCTACTCATATGTATCATTTTTCAAAACGTGAAGAAGTGACAAAATGAAGCTAAAATGGTCTTGGAAAATAATAGTAGTAATAATAATGAGACAAATTCAATAACCACCAACATGCAAAATTAATTTAAACACCAAAAAAGTTTTTGAAGAGTTATAAATGTTAGACATATATTAACAAGTTTCAAACCACAATTATTTTTTTAGATACTGCGCGATCCTAAAAGATGGTTCTATTTTGAAGACTAAATTTGTTTTTATTGATTTCGAAGTATTTATTTTTGTGCTTATTGCTTCTGCTATTTTTAGGAGTGTTTTGTTGATCTTGCCGCTTTTCTAACGTTGCCATTGCTCTATTTGTGCTTTGTTTGCAGTTGTTGTTAAGGTGATAGCATCTAATTTTAGAAGGCAACATGCTCAATCATTACTGCTGGATTTCCGGTTAATATTTTCACTCTATTTGCACTCACCAATTGTTGTTGTTGTTGTTGTTGTGGATTGTTTGTGTGTTTGCACTGTCCTCATTTTTTGATAAATATATCTATTTTGCACTAAAATAGACTTGCTGCTTAGACTCAAGACAATACAATAATTCTAAATTCACGAAGAATTTATTAACCCAAAAATTTGTGCTAGTTTTTTTTGGAAAATATTAAAATACATGGTCGTCTGAAAAATATCGACACTTTTAAACGTAGTTCGGCCCAGTTTAATCGAACAATTTTTTTCGTTATATAATGTGGAAAACACGATTTTGCTTGGTCCCCCTATGGTTTATGCTTACTAATCTAAAGAAAACCTACAGACCAGGATCAAAACACACGGAGGACCAAGAAAAAATCGTGTATTTCATCGTATACCGAAAAATTGTTAGATCAACTAATACGAACTGCGTTCACAGAAATTCGGAATAGATACTAGAATAAAGTTATGACGGTTAAAAAATTGTCGATTTTTTCGGAACTTCCTGTTCAACACTTTAAAGCAAAAATAATAGCAAAATAATTTGGAAGTCTATAAATAGAAAAATTCAATAGGAAACTTGTCTTCGTTTAACATGCCAAAATTATTGACGGGCAAACACATTTAACCAAACGCTTTAGATTTCTTCGTTATCCAACAACTCAGAATCAGCTGAAGCAACCAACTAACAAAAGCATTTTCTATCCAAGCTTCTGCCTAGAGCCAAGAGACAATGCTGCTTTCCCACTGCCATTTCATGTTGTCTCACTCCAGGCAATTCTTTGCCGCCACCCCGCAACTTCAACCTACCCAATTTCTGTTGTCGGCGACGGCTATGGTCCTTTAAGTCCTCTTCAATCAAAATCGTGTTTTAGGCATTGCGCTTTGACCTACTTTTTGATCACTTCTCAGAGTCAAGTTATCAACTATTTGGCAGCTCCACATCCTGGGTAGACAATCAGTCGTAACTTGTCTGAGAGAAGTGATCAGAAGTGGGTCAAAAGTACGATGCCAAAAACACGATTTTGAATCAGGAGAGGGTTGGAGCGTTAATTAGAGGTAATACGGTAGTATATTTACTAGAGTTGTTCGGTCGGTTTTTTTGAGATCGGTTGGTTTAAAAAACCGGTGTTTTCAAACCCGGTTTTTCGGTTCCGGTTTTTTCAAAAATTTTCGGTCGGTCAACTGACCTGTACCCGGTTTTCGGATAACCGACCGAATCCAACACTAATATCTACCCTAGCAAATGTTCGCTCAAATAGCTTCATCGAGCTCATATAGTGACAACACAGTAAACAGAGTAAAAATTTTTTTTTACTTATACAAATGTGTTGTGTTAAGCACGCAATGTTGCAATTCTTTAAACTCTTTTTATAAAATATCATATCGATTTTTAGCTCGGTTGTAAGATTTTTGTGCACTTTTTTAAGCCTTACAAACTTTCCGGTTTCATACTTTTTTAAGGTAGCAAGCCTAAGCCTAAGCCATACAAAAAATTAATTTTTAATTATTGTTTTTATTTTTTCTTCATTTTTCGTAAAAACGTTCGATCTGTGCTGTAGCTTTCTGTGTAGGTCGTTTGGCCTATACACATTACAAAAACCTTCACAGCTCTTTGGATGAGACCGAATAATTTCGTAAAAGTCAGACACAACACGATTTATTATAAAGAAAGGAATAACAATTGGGGGTTTTTTGGTTCTGGTAGCATAAATTATCGTAAATGTTTCAAATGTGCGCTTGCCCTTCAATGACTGCAGTAAAAAAGAGGAATTAAAGGCGCCTTCAAATGGCTTTGAACTGGCAACAAAGAGGCAACAAGTTTACCAGAGTTTAATCGGGCTTTCAAGGTCACACTTTCCCTACAATAATTAGTTTGCTAGGAATATTCTTTTTTCAACTTTTTTTAGCTTGCAACTGTTTTTTTTAGAAAAAAAGTTATCGACTTCTCCATGCTGACCTTCTTCTGGATCTTCGTTTTGATTTTCGCATCAACTATTCAAATAGCTTGGACAACAAAACACCTAGTAGATATTCTGAAAAACGAAGAAAATATGTGATTCAGGATGAAAAGGCTAGTTTTATTACATTTATCTGTATTTTGTATTTGTCATATATTTTAAAGATATAAGTTTTTTATCATTTTTTTCATTTATTAATATTTATTAGAAAAAAACTAAGAACTGGTTTTTTCGAAATTTGGAGTTTGGGGCTTCATAAAAATTGACTAGATTATTTTATGAATAACTTATACATCTTCATCAAAACATAATTTTGGTAATAAGGCTCGCCAAAAATGCGTAGAAAAAGGAAACCGACAAAGACCCCAAAAGAGGGCTTTTATCGCTTGACTAAAAGTTTTGAAAAACGGCCTTTGTCAGTTGACCTTTTGCCATGTTGTAAACTTAAATGTATCTTAGGACGTCAGCTTCATTTTAGTATGTAACATGGTAAAGAGTCAAGTCAACCGACAAAGCTCGTTTTCAAACTTTGTTAACCCCAGAATGATGCAAACTCATTTATGTTACAAAAAATTTCTTGCAAGGAAGTATTTCATTATGAAAAAATTAAAAAACTTGAAAATTTTTGTTAAAATGAAGTTAATTAAGCTAATTAATTTTTTAACTAAAACTAAACTAAAAACTAATTTTTTGGTTTTTAAAGTTACAAAATCACTTTTAAAATTTTAAATGCCATTAAATGTCCTTGTATGCTAACTTACTAGTTTAGATCGACCAGATTAAATTACTTGACAAAAAATACTCAAGCACCAACTGGCAATACAACAGGTATTTTCATCTAAAATTATGAGTGGTATCTAACTTTCCCACTTATTTCTGAAAAATGAGCGCTAATTTATTTATTTAGTAAGTGCATTTTTCTCGAAACTTCTCAACTAATCTTGTAGCCCGAAATCACAGTTAGAAAATTAGAAGGTCTTAGAGTTGAGACAAAATAACACGTTTTTCAAATTTTTAAAGCTCTATATTTATCATAAAATTTAACGGAGATTAAATAGCTTGTTAGATAGATGCGATTTTGACCTACATGATTATGTTAAACTTGTTGAAAATTTAGAGAAAAATAGAGGAAATGCATATATTTAGGAAACTAGCTTTACTGGCGCCTCTGGCGCCTTTTTAAAATTTTTCAAAATTGAATTTTCACACACTAACTTCTTTAGTGAATGACCAACACAAAAAAACGAAAAAAAACTAATATAGTGTGATTAATCCCTCAAATCAAAAACATGGCGATTTCATGGGTTAACAATTTATTTCAACAAAAAGCAATGATAACGATGTAAGCAAACAAAGCATATCTTGATGATTCGGCTTATTTGGTACCCTTCTGCTGCTCGCCGACTCCATCCACTTTGCGCTTATTTGACAAACGCTCAAAGAGGGCATCTTCTCGCTCCTGGACCTTTCTCTTGTGATTCATGCGCTGAGCCTCCGTGAACAGCGGCAAGATTTTCACTCCGTTGCTGAATTTCAATTTTAAATAACTTTTTCAGCGAAACCAATCTCACAATGTGTTGAAGTTTGGCTTCACGGCCCAAGAAAGTTTATCACGCGCGATGTATTCGGAAAAATCACCGTAGCAGAAGGACGATCTTTCCAGACAACCACACTTTCCACGTTCGCGGATCTGCGCCGAGCAGATCATTGAAGCATTTGGTGATGAAATCGACAATTGAACTCTTGTATTTGGCGTAATTCTTGCGATCACTAAAGTTGTATAAATCGTCTTGAAATTAGACTAATTGCCAAAAACTTACCATCGAAGGGAGTAATCACGATGCTGCGGCTGTTCTTGTTGGTCTCTTCACTTTGAATGATTTCCGCTTTTTTGATGCGATTGTTATGCTCTCCCAATTGCTTCTCGTGCTCGAGTTGCTTTTGCTCCATAGACTGGATTTTCTTCTCGATTCTTCGCTCATGCTTGCTGGGTCGGATAGAGATAGCTTTTGATCGCTCAATAACGTTGATTGCAAGATAGCTGGAACGAAAGCATATACTGTTTGCAAAAACTACCGTAAGTCATGCGATAGAAAATAGTAGAAAAATTAGCTTCACTGGCGCCCCTAGCGCCTTTTACCAAAGCAAATCTTTTCACAAAAATTTTATTCAAAACACAAATAAGACCACTAATAGAAAAAAAAAACCGGGCGATTCTGCGCACATGAAACATTTCAATCCATCACATTCATAAACAGACGATACGGAAATGAAAGATATTTCATGTTTTTGATTTTTTTTGCACTTCTTTTATAGCCAGTTTTAGTCCACTTTTTTTGCCACGAAAATTGAGACTACTGCCAACATTGGAATTTGCATTTTTACCACCTTCGTCTTGCAAGTACCAAAGAGCCCCTCTCCTGTTTTGAACTTCCTGGCACAATCATGGCGATTCCTGAAGCAAAGAAATTTATTTGACCACTACTATCAGAAAGACGTACTAACACTTGAGCTTGTGCACCTAAATGAGAGAATACAGCCACTGCAAGGATAACTTAAGCCATGAGTAACTTACAACGTATTGCTGAGACCACTTTTTCATGTAGCACCACAACATCCAACGGGCGAATCTGCGCCTCAAGCAATTCCATAACCCATTGACTTGACATCACTTCCAGTTTTAACCCACTTTCATGTTCACTAATACCCGAGGCGAATCTGCGCCATGAGTAAAAACCTAAATTGAATTTGATTGGCCAACATCTTCGACTTGATTGCTCGCATAGCCACAACATTGATAGGATTTCTAAAAATCAAAAAAAAGAGACTCAAAGACTCCCTTTATCAAGATAACAACTGACCTTTGAGCGTTTGAATTGACTGCGCCACCTTGCTGCAATTGACATCTTGATTAAGGAATCGTTCCAGGATTAATGACTTGACGGGCAGACTTGACCACATACGCTGAAACAAACAAAAGATGAATACGAAATAATGAGCACTAGTTTACTCACCATGCATAAAGAATTTATCAGTTAAAAAATCTTGGGGAATCTGCGCCACATTCTACCAACCACAATCACCAACTACCTATGAGTCATAGAAACAGGGAATAAAACAACCAGAAAGTAAACACAAACAATGGAACAAAAATTGAGACTACTGGCAACATTTGACTTTGCATTCTTCACACCACTTTGAATGAAAGTACGCAAGGGCGCTCTACTGCCTTGAACTTCCTGAAGAGCCACAATCAATTGCAATTCCCTGAAGATCGGAACTGATTTGACGACGACCATTAGAGAGACGACTCACACTTAGCATTTGCACTTAAATGGGAGTATTAAGCCACTGCAAAAGACACCTGAAGCCATAAATAACTTACAACGTATTGCTGAGATCACTGACATGTAGCACAAACATCCAACAGGGCGATATCTGCGCCTCAAGCAATTCCAGACTCATTGACTTGACACCTGAAGATCGGAACTGATTTGACGACGACCATTAGAGAGACGACTCACACTGAGCATTTGCACTTAAAATGGAGTATTAAGCCACTGCAAAGACAACCTGAAGCCATAAATAAACTTTACACGTATCGCTGAGATCACTGACATGTAGCACCACAACATCCAACAGGGCGAATCTGCGCCTCAAGCAATTCAGACTCATTGACTTGACACCTGAAGATCGGAACTGATTTGACGACGACCATTATGAGAGACGACTCACACTTGAGCATTGCACTTAAATGGGAGTATTAAGCCACTGCAAAAGACAACCTGAAGCCATAAATAACTTACCAGTATCGTGAGACGACTGACATGTAGCACCAACACATCTAACAGGCGAATCTCGCCTCAAGCAAATCAACTCATTGACTTGAACCACTCCAGTTTGCATAGTCCTGCATAGCCACTTGCAAATTGAAACAACCCTCGCCGATTGCCATGCATAAGCAAACGATCAATTAGAATTCCTAAAAATATCAAACACTTTTCACGCCCACCATCAAATGATGACTTACTTCTGAGCGTTTGATCGCTGCAGACCACCTTTTTCGCACTGTCATCTTAGTTTAGGAATCGAGAAACTGAAATTGAACGTAAAAAACAACAAAAGTAAGTAACAATGAATGAAGACAAAAACATTAGACCAATCAACTAAATAATTATATGGCTGGCGCAGATACGCCCGAAAAAACAGCAAAACCATAATTAACGGCGATTCTGGCGCCGGAAAAAACTTACCCCATGTACAACCACCAAATGCTATATTAAAAAAACTACGAACAAAAGCGCCAATTTTGAATTCCTTGCAGACAACAAAAGATTTAAATGACAATTTGAATCAGCCTACTCTTCTGAGTACCTGGATAAAAATGCCGAGAATCCCTAAATAACGGCTCTTTTTCGCCCGTTCTTTTTTTTCATTCGACGCGCGAGGAGCTGGCGAAAACAATAGTGATCGTGTACACACAAAAGTTTTTCTGACCCAAAACCTCATAAAAAAATCCAAATAAGCCAAAATGGGCTAAAAGTATTTGGCGGAATTCAAAAAAACGCACAGACAGACACAGTCAAATACTATATAAAGATAA
>SADC01000911.1:0-26941 GCA_004194705.1 Ditylenchus dipsaci | reverse complement strand
TTTGAAATTTGAATTTCATTTTATTTTTTGTGCGGTCGTGTGTGTTTTTTGCTATTTTTGCTCTCTCATTTTCTCAAAGTCTCATTTTTGGGTATTGTGAAGGTTGTGGGTTATTTCCTATACCGGAATTCTCATCGGCCCTAATTAAATACATCCCATTTTATTCATTCTTTGTCAGTAATAGGGCTCGAATTGGCTGTAACACGACTTTTTTTTTTCATTTTTAACACTTAGGGTAAACGTTTGAGGAATTTAATTTCGACATCGAATCTACTTATTACCTGTATTCTGCTATTCTCACTGTCATTTTCAGTGTTTGACTAATTAGCTAATTTTATTTTTCACTGTACGTCGTGCAACCTCGGAACTACTGATAATTAGACTCTACTTAGATCACTGTATTTCTCAATATCTTAGTGACACTGAACAATCGCGGTGACCACTTCTGTCAGCCGAGTAATGTGATCGTGATGGGTTTGGTTAGAAATTCAGTCATTTTGAGAAAAGTAAGGTATTCCATCAGGCGTGTATTTACTTTACTTGGTAGAAATTAGGTTTTGTAAACCGTGCCAACAGTTATGTCGATATAACCGATACCTTTGTTTGGAAAAGACTGTCGATGAATGCGTCAGGTGAGGAGAAAACTGAAGGCAAAATATTCAGAGAAAAGCCTGAGCTTTTTCTTCTGGAATGAACTTATTTTTATTACAGGTGCTTTGCTGCTGCTCAAGTAAGTCATTCTTTGACCTCTATGTCACCTGTGCAAACTTCGCTGAATAAGTATCGATCATCGCTAAAAATATTTATGATAGGTGGATAAGCGCGAAAAAATAAAAAAATAACACACGAATACATCTAAAAATCTTACAAGTCCATGTATAATGAAGATTGCGCAAATCCAATCGGACACAATCGAAAGTCCCATCCACCATCAAAAGGTTGCATTGAGCAGATACCCTGTAGTCATCTTCTGAAGCAAAATTCACCACTCCACATTTTTGTCAGCCAGCGAAAGCCATCTGCAGATCAAACGAGTAATCACAGGACATAGTATAATCAAAAATCTCCCACCTTCCTCATTTTTCCATCACAAAGCCGATAGTGTTTTCGTACATCTCCGGCGTTCGTAGGATTCTTCACATTAGTTGCTGCCATCTTCATTCGGCGATAGTACTGAATTGCGGACGCTGTTCCAAATGGAAAGAGAATTGCAACGAATCCGGCTCCTTTCTGTTTGCCCAGCATGTTCCACCTTAAAGCTACGTTTACATACCCAAATCTCGCCCCCACACCAGACCCCACACTCGTGTTTCACAATAAAATTTCACTAGTCAAAAGTTACGAGGCGAGTGTGAGTGTGAGATTTGAGTGTTCACATAAAGATGTGGGTGTGGGTGCTGTGTGGCTGTAGTCTCGAGCGCTATTGTGAACGTGCTTAAGGGCATCCTGTTGTCCTTTTCATGCGCTTCTGTGGCCTCATCAGTGCGTTTACTCCGGCTTCTTCTCGCATCACACGGTCGATGTCTCTTGCGATGAGCTTGTTGATGGATGGAGGCGACATTCTTCGCGTAAATCCTTTGAACATGTAACGGCCGCACTTGTTTGAGCGTAGAGCGAGCCGAACGAATTTTGGCACTAAAAATATGTAAATATGTTGTTAACAAGCTGAAAATCAAGAAAAGTACTGGAAGCAGTCAATACATCAAAGATATCCTTATGCTTCTTGTAGACACGATAATTAGACCCTTCTTTGACAGCTAGCATTTCATTTGCATATTTTGTTCGCAGCGGCCTAAATAAACGTAAAGAAATACGTTAGGGGGAATGTTAAATTTTTACACGACAATTCCATCGCTGAGATATGGATCAATAGTGATTTTTGCGGGCCGTGGCGGTAGATGGTCTTTGCAGCGATGTTTTGTTGTATTGCTGCTTTAAGAAGCTGGCCACATCTTCTAGCTAGCTTTTTTTTTTGAGTTGCAAGAGATTTTCGGTCACGTCGGCGTTAGTCCACTTGAAGTCCTCCATCTTAGAAAGCAAGATGAACAAATGAACAACACAAGGTAAAGAATGACAAAAAGCCTTACAAAGTTGTAAGAATCTATCGGGATATCGGGGAAATATTATGAGAACACACACACAGTAAAAGAACACACGACCGCACAAAAAAAAAATGAAATTCAAATTTTAAAAGTTTTGGCGTTTGTTAAGACGTTGGCGGTTTTTTGTGACATTTGTCACGCCAAACCGCCAACGACTACGCACCGTTTTCTACAACTGTATGTTCAAAATGACGGCAAGAAGTAGGGCTACATTTTGAGTGTGAGTTTGAAAATGAGTATGTAAAATGAAATTGGGAAAAAACGTCAGTTCAGGATACTACCAAAAAGTACTGGGATAGTCATATTGAGGATTGCATCGAATTGGACATGGTTCAACGTTATTTACACTTTAGCTCTAACTTATACTAACTTTTTCTCTGTATGATAGCTCAAATAAAAACCAGAACTTGTCTATTTTGACACTAACTTGTAAATAAAGCATGGTGGGCAAAACCAACCAAATGGGCAAAGACCAATAAAATGTTGTGGCGTTTCGTTTTGGAAAGACCAACAAAATACCAATAAAATTTCAAATAAATTTTATGGTGTTTTATTGGTCTTTTATTGTGTTTTATTGGTCCTTGATTTTCACTGCATACTAGCCAAATTTCACCGAATGACCTTTTTTTGGTTGACCTTTTTTCATTGTTTAGGTAGAAATTCAGTATAAAGCTCCATCGACCAAATAAAGTCTCGATGGCTGAAATTGGACGCCGTAAGAAAGTTAGTAATCAATAATAGGGTGTCTCAGCTTTCGTGAAAATTACATTTAGATTGTATTCGAGCCAATGCGCCACTCAACTTGCCTTGGACGCGGAGCAAAGAATTTGGGTATCGTTTCGACATTCTACTGGACAATGGACTCGTCTCAGATATGGTGGTCTGCAATATAGAAGGATGTAAAAAGATTTTTACACAAGCTGGTAGTGCATCTTAAGGTAATATTCTGCTAGGCTTGCAGTGGACTTTTGAAATACTTACAGTTACCATTCGAGTTTTCACATCCGCGGATCGCCAGCTTCGAATGCCGAAATGGAGCAATCTCTGCTTAAATTTGCTGTTTTGCTCAACTCACCATTGAGAATCGTCGAAACAGAAGCTTTCTCGCTTTTTGGAAGAATTCCGGAAAATAAGGTTGTGCCGCGCTGAAGTTTAGTGAATTACAATTCAATTTAGCATTGACAATTTCGTGAGGGAATCAAAAAGCAAGCTAGAGACTTCCTGCCTTCAAAATACGCTTGCAAAAATGGTTGACCTTTCAGTGGACAGCATCATGTACTGTAGCAGGAACCTGTAGCAAACATGTTATTGATGTGCAGGTACCTTATCGCGAGTTAATCGTTTTCATTATTTTAAAATCTTGAGAATGAAGCAGAGCCGACATCAACAGATATTGGAGCATTTGGCGTCCATTTGCTGCAGTTTCAGGAAAAAGCACAAATACATGATGGTAATTCGCTCTATGGTAATGCTTTGGCTGCATCAGCTATGGAATGCTTTCATAAAAAGTTGGAAACTGGGGAATCGAAATTGGCTGCAATCTAATGATGGAAAACTGAATAAAAAGCTTGTCGTCGTCTCTGCTTTTTCTAGACCCATTCGTGCATGGTCGCTTACGAAGCATCTGTTCTCAAATCCCTGGATTGAATTACGATGAGGTTAGAATTTCGTCATATCGCTATTCGTACTCATTTCTTACAGATAAAGAGTTTGGTGGTCAATGAAGCTGCGCATTTGACTCCGGAAGATACTATAGAAGTCACGCCAAAGAAGCGGAAGTCTGCGTTTGCATGTGTCCAGCCTAGATCTGTGGAGAACGAGATCAATGCTTTTAGTTCTCTGCCTCTGATGGAAGAAGATCCGCTTCTTTTTTGGAAGAACCATTACAAGGTCAGCAAATACGTCTTAGTATCTGTATTATAACTTATTTTCAAGAATTTTCCGTTTTGGCTCCTCTCGCTCGTCTTTATTAGCTATTCAAGCATCAAGTACTCCAAGTGAGCGTGCCTTCAAAGAGCTCAGATGTGTGTTGGTGGACTTCACGAGGAATCGAATGGATCCCAGAAGAATCGCCGCTTTAGTACATCTGAGAAATATGTTTTTGAAAGACTTTATGTGAGTGTTTAGTTGTATTAGGTGAAATTGTTGGCAATAAAGTGAATGAAGACAATAAATGGGTTCTTGTTATTTGAATGGCTTTAGTCGAAGCTCTTTGAACAATATTGATGAGGACAGCTTGTTTTTTTGGAAAGGAAGACTTCTCAAATTACAGAGCTTTCATAGACTTTTTAATTATAATTAATATGTATTGCGCTTATCATGGCGGATATCATCAAAAAAGCTATGCACACAGCTATGTGGTTTTAAGGCAATATGTTGGATTTAAATTGGTGTGATGTGATGATAATTCAGAGAAATGCTTCAAAGAATTTCGCTTGTGAATAGTAAAATAGATTCTTGCGATGGTTATTGAACCTTTCCTGACTCTTTCAGCTAAAAATTGGGTAAGAAAGGGTCAGAATCGACAAAAATGGAAAACCAATAAAACACCAATAAAATCGATAAAACCAATAAAACACCAACAAAACACCAACAAAACCAATAAACACCAATAAAATTATGGTCAAAAATTAATACTCGTTTGAATTTTTATTGGTGTTTCTTCATTTTGTTGGTTTTGCCCACCATGAAATAAAGTAGAAAAAAAACAGGGTTTGCACCCGGTGCTAGTCGAAGCTGTGACCTAAGTCGATGCGTATATAAAGTCCTCCCCCCATCCCTTTTTAAAAAATCTTCATTAACTACCAGTAGTAAAAATAATTTTTGTCGGCTGGTGGCGGCGTCGGCTGTCTTAAAATCGCCGCCGCCGCCAGCAGCTTCGCCAAAGACGCCGCCAGCGCCGGCGCTCAAAATTTTCGCCGCCGGGCTTTTTCAAAAACGGCGCCAGCAGCGCCCACCGCCGGCGGCGCTGCAGGTATGCTCCCCTTCTCCAATAACTCCCCCTCTCTGAGGGGGTTGAACAATAACTCCCCGGGATTTGATAGGTGCAAAGCTTTTCCTTGCTGCAAAAAGACTTCTTTTTGCTCCCAAAGGACTTTTTTTTGCTGCTAATTTTTTTGCTGCAAAAAGACTTTTTTTGCGCCAAAAAGACTTTTTTGCTGCTAATTTTATCTTTTTGCTCTAAAAATACTAAAAAGTATGTAATTGTTTTACGCAAGTTTTTAAGTTTTTATTTAATTTTTGCCCCTGAAATGCATAATTACTAGGTAGTCGAGCTTAAAGGGCCATTGCCGTCTACGACAACGGCTGTCCCCGCCAATTCAAAAAAATTTCTCAATCATAAAACTTGTGTACGGGGCTTGAAACTTTACCTGAAATTAAATTTCAGGCTTGTTTTGTCAGAGACCAAGTTGAAAAATCCGTACAGATGTTCAATGATTAGTCGAAAGATTTAAATTGGCGGGGACAATTCAAAACAGGTGGCAATGGCCTTTTAAAATTAAATGAATCATTCAGATTGAGCATATAAATAATTTGTCATGCCTAGAAGAGTGCCTCGAGTACTTTAGTGTATAGGAAAAGTCAGTTTTTGTCGCGAAATTTTCAGGCAGTACTTAAGTTCTTCAGCCGGACCTCACCTAGAGAATAAGAGAATACCTAGGTTTCCAAAGTGTGATTGATTGACCTGTGGACAAATTGACGTGTGGACGAATTGGCGAATGCACAAATTGACCGTGGACGCATTGACTGTGGACGAATTGGCGGGTGCACGGATTGACCGTAGACGCATTGACTGTGGACGAATTGTCCGCAAAATATGTATATAATTGATATTTCCAGTGAAAAATGCTGCAAAGAAGGCATGTGAAGCAAAAGAATATTTGCAGCAAAATAAGTATTTTAGCAGCAAAAAAAGTCATTTGGGAGCAAAAAAAGTTCTTTTGCAGCAAAAAAAGTCTTTTTGGCGCAAAAAAGTCTTTTTGCAGCAAAAAAATTAGCAGCAAAAAAAGTCCTTTGGGAGCAAAAAGAAGTCTTTTTGCAGCAAGGAAAAGATTTGCCCATTTAATAGTGGTTTTAAGTGGTTTTTAAAATGCTTTCAGCTAAATACAAAATTGCGGATTTTAGCGGTGGATATGATTGAAATTCATTTTTATCAATTCTAATAGTAATAGTATTTAAATGTAAGTGTCAATGTAAATGATTTTGCATCGGGAAGACACCTTACACTTACGCTTACACTTACATTTTCACTTACCCTTCACGATACGAATGTAAATGTAAATAAAATGCTGGTTTTCTCAGACAAGCAATCCATTTCTCAGACAACCAATCCATTACCTGCTGCGACAAATCCAAGTAGATTAAATGTTGTAATTGCCATTACCTTATTTTCTATAAATTCTATAAGGTACGATGATTTTTAAATGCTTTCAGCTAAATACAAAATTGCGGATTTTAGCGGTGGATATGATTGAAAAATTTATCGCACTCACTTATCTTATTTTTACCTTAGACATAATTCCGAGCAAGACTCTAGATCAGAAATGCATTTAGAGAGTCTTTTTGCCCAGCTCGAGCGAAAAAATGTGATATATCACCCAAAAAAATTTCTCCCACCAGATCTGTTTTGTTAAAAATTCAAAATTTAAATTGAAACTTTGAATCCTTCTTCGATTTGTCGTTAATTTTGTATTGATTAAATGTTTTCGCATTGTTCCTGGTTTATTTGGAACAGATTTCCAAAAAAGACTGTATCAGGTCGGTGGATGCATTCAGTATTTGTATCCGGTCAATGGCCAGTCAAGCTAGCGCTATGTAGACTGCCCCATAATTTGTTAAGGGTGACTTAGGCTACAATTTTTCAAAAAAAAAACGACGAAAAGCCTCTGAAGTAATTCGCTAAGTCCTAAGGCTAAGCTCAAGTGGCTGGGTAAAGGAATACTAGGATGACTTTTTTGTCAAAAATGTGAGTTAAATTTTGGCTTTTATCCGTTTTGGGGAGCGGGGATGTTTCATGACACTAGCGTCGCATATTTATATTCATAGCCTAAATATAAAAGGTGCAACTTCAAAACCGTGGACAATCAACTTTGAATTCGTGGTCAGTTGATATCTTACCCTTTTGATTTGCACAACACACCCTAAGTCAAACCGTGTTAAAAACAACATTCCTGCAAATATGTCATTTTTAAGCTGAGATAAATATCTTCTTGGATTCTCTTACCCTCTTAGCCAAATCAAGGCTCACAAATGTAAAATGATCACTTTATGATCAACGTGCCCTTATTAGGGTTAAGCAAAATAGTTTTGATTACAATTTCGAAGTTAAAAAACACTCACCTCTATTTATCCCTTCAAATTGTGCGAACAGAGCATCCATTGCATTTGAGTGTAGCTGATCAAAATGTTCGAAGATCATGAGAACACTGTTTTGTTGTGATGCCTAAATAGTGGTGAGTAAGATAGCGGGACATGATAAAATTGTTAAACAACTCTTTCACCTGAATAATTGTTTCAAAAACTTCTTGCTTTAGAAAATGGTGACAATTAATGTAGTGAATGGACGAGAAGAGAATGCTAAAAATTTTCATTGTCCACGTTAAATTATTTTCACTAACTCATCATTCTTTTTAAAATACATTGGACGTTCGATATAACTAACCCTTAAAATTTCTTTCCAGTCTGAGATTTTTTAACCGATTTGTCAATTCTGATTCGTCAGTCTAGTCCGAAAAATTGCAAGGATTTTGATCGAGTAAAACAAAATTTTGCAACAAAAACTCGTAATTTTGCAACAAATATTTGTTTTGACCTTATACCTATACCGGGTACACTGACCTATACCTTGTTAGAAATTAGAATCGCGGGCTACACGATGGTGTTATTACTTTTTGAAAATTTTCAGAAAATATAATAGATAAAAGCAAAAACATGAATTTTCTGCGAAATTACGAGAATTTGGACGCTACTTGCATATACCCCCCCCCCAATCAACTTTTTTTTAAAGTGTTTTAAAACGCCCTATATAAATTCGAAATCGTCTCAGGAGTTCAAAAAAGACATTATTTTTGAGTTCTGGTCAATAAAAAATTGAGTTTTGGACATTTTTAGATTTCGACCATTTGGCTGTTTTGGCATGTTTTGGTCACTGGAGCTGGGCAAAAAATCTCTTTATGCATTTTTGATTAAGAGTCTAGCTCGGAATTATGTCTAAGGTAAGTGTGCGCACGCATCTCTAACCTACCAAGCCCCCTTCGCCCCATTCGGGGCGTTTTGGGTTGAGGGGATTGAGATGCGCACACCCACATACCTTAGACGCAAATCACTCGAAAGTGACTCTGGATGCATAAAAATGTATGCATACCAGAGTTTATTTATGCGGTAGCCCCAGTCAACAAAACTATGTTCAACATCTTCCTTTTTGTTCAAAATTGGCCCTTTTTGGTCCATTTCCACCCTAATACGGCTCTAAATCTCTTCGAAAATGGTCAAAATGGGTATTTTTAGGTGGTCACAAAACTCGATTTTTTATTGACCAGAACTCAAAAATTATGTCTTTTTGAGCTTCTGAGGCCATTTTAGGTCGATATAAGGTGTTTGGGAAAATTTAAAAAAAAGTTGATTGGGGGGATGTTTGAATGCAAGTAGCACCAGAATTTGATGCGAAATTCTGTTTCACCCATTTAAAATTTTCCAATCGATTTTTTCAGCGGCAAAACAATTCCACAAAAAAAACTGCTCGATGTAACAAACCCTTTTTTAAAATAAGAATTCATTACATCGAGCAGCTCGGGTCTGTTTGAAAAAACTGTTGCCATTTAAAAAATCCTTATAATTTTTCGGACTGGACTAACCAGAGACAACTAATAAAGAGTTCAAAATCTGGGTCAAAAAGTGCAATTTTTGAACTGTAACGGCTCTACATATATTCTTTAACTATCAATCCTTCAACCAGACTGGTCTTAATCTTCTGGAGTTACTGTCCATCTTTTTTGTTCGACGACAAGCAAGTTATATGTCATTCGAAAGCTTACATTCAGGGCCATATTTTTGCAAGCTTTTTTCAAAGACAGACCGCGAAATCTCGTAAAAAATGACCAGAAATCACAATTTTTACTGGCTTTCGTGGTCTATCTTCAAATAAGTTGCAAATCTGCGGCCCAGAGCTTGCAAAAAGATAGCCCTGAATGTAAGCTTTTAAATGCCATTTAACTTGCTTGGCGTTGGGCAAAAAAGATAGATAAAGACTCTAAAAGGTATAGCCCAGTTTGGTTGAAGAATAGTATGGTTGAAGAACTGGTAGTCGAAGAATATGGTTACTGTAGAATTTCTAATATTTTAAGAATTTGTCACACGGTATTTTCTAATATGTTTTTGGTAAATTCGGTTGTTTCGCTCAAATTAACCGAAAAAATATTAGAAAGAGTTGCGCGACAAATCTCTATATAGTATATTTCGACTTGTTTCTCAGTCAGATTTTTTATTATTTTTATTTTTTCTATCTTTTCTTTTCAAGCAAAACCGAGAAAAACACTCTGTTACGTTGTAGTGCAAAATCTCGGCTATCGTGTGAACAAAAAACAAAGATGATTTTGGCCGGAGTTATTACGGTGTTAAAGTTAGGATCCAGAAAATCAGGATCGCAGAAAACACGGAATTTCAGAAAATTAAAATGTTTTTGTCTCGAAAAAAAATCGAAACGTATTATTTAATTTTAATTTTCTTTGTGTGTGGTGGCCAGTTAGAGTACCGTATAACCTCTAATAAACGGGCACCCCCCTAATTCAAAATCGTGTTTTTGGCATTCTGTTTTTCACCCATTTTTTGAAGAATTTTCTCTGGCAAATTACCACTCATCTTGTAGCTCATCTCATTAGCTACCAATTGGGTGGTAACTTTTCGAGATCAAACTATAAAAGATGGGCTAAAACACAATGCCAAGAACACGATTTCGAATCCAGGGGGTGCCCGTTTATTAGAGGTTATACGGTATGTGGTCTTATAGGATAGGTAGGCGGCCAGGTAAGGTAGGATGGTGGTCAATTAGGGCGGGTAGTTGGGCAGATGGGGCTGGTGAGCCATCAGGTACGGCAGGTAGGTTGCCAGGTGTGTTTTTGAGGCACAGAATGCTGAGAACCCGATAGCGAAAAGGCCTAACTGTTTTTAGATTCACAACAATTTGATGTTTCCAGCAGGCGCCTCAAAAGGCGCCAATCCACCTTGTTATAAGAATATTAGAATTTGTCTGGTAGCCGAAGAATATGTGCAGAGCCATTGTGACGCGCTGGTATGTAAAGACAAAAAGAAAAAAAGTTCAACAACCCAACCTGGATAATGATCTTACTCGCCAGCGACAGTGCTGCATGTTGCCACAAAAAATAGGAATCTTGCCAGCTGCCCAATTGGTGGAAAAGCTCGCACTTCAAATTATACAAAAAATAAACAGCGAAATTCGTGAAAAATTCTTACTCTATTATAGAAAGGGTTGGCACATGTGGCACAAAATCTAGTCGAAGTTCAACACGCTGAGCGGTGCCCTTAAGCTCTAGCCAAAAGTTGGTGTGGTTGAGTTGTGGCTGATGGTCTGCAATGTGTTTACAGGCCGACACAAAAGAACTTTTGTGCACATAATCATCAAGCTGTTTGGAAACTTTGTAATCAAGCTTGTGGAGGTCACGGTTTTCCGAGTGTTTTTCATAGTTCTATAAGAAAAATAAAATAATATAAACGGGAATAAAATAAATCTAATGAAGAGGGCTAAGCAGCCCTAAATCTGACCAGCAATCGACCAGACCTGTCCACGAGGTGGGTCTGGATTATAAAATTGCTTTTGGGCTGTGCCCAAAAGCTCCAGTCATACTCCCGCGGCTCACGGGTCAAGCACTCCGAAAGCCACGGGTGACACACATTTTTTTAAATTTTTTAAATTCTGGTAACTCATCTCAGGGTAAATCGACCCTGCTCTACACGATAGATATATATAGTGAAAAATAATTTTTAGGCTGACCCGCAGGTCCTGACCCGCGTCCCAACTGACCCGCCCCCCTCCCCGTGGGTACGCCTATGGCTACAGTCTCACTTCGGTTTTCCGCCACCCCAGGGACCAGACTTTGGGAGGCAATAACCGAGAGTGGCGGTTAACTGTTTGGCGGATAACCGAACTTTCAGTGTATTTTCATCCTTGCCAACCCTTATTACCAACTCCCTGCAAAAGACATGTTCACAATATATAAAATTGTCCGATGTCTAAGTTCTACTTTGCGTGGGCGCCCAATACAACACGTGGCTGTAAGAAAATCAAACCTCTGAGATTATTCGATGGATGGCTTCTTCCACTTTCCACACAAACTCCGATGGCCCTTTCTGTTCCAGAAGTAGAACATTTACATCTGCTGGGAATTTAACACTTTCGCCATCCAAATTAATAACATGCAGTTGCGCATGATTGTCAAAGAGGAACTCTCGAAAGAATGGGAAGCACTCTCTTCGCAAAATTGACATTCTGTAAAAGTTTTATTGTGAGGGCCTTTTTAAAGTAGTAAGAACCTTTTTCCAGAACTATGCCAGACATGAGTTTTAAAAGATCACTGTCTGAAACCAAACACATCCTGGCCGACGAACATCGCAGCTTCCATAAATGATCTTTTACACCCTAAAAGAAGTTTTATGGGCTTTTCGAAAACATTGGGCATAAGCAGTTCAGTAAAGATTATTTAATTTGTACAGTCTTGGTCCAAAGGTCGTTTTTTCATTTTACTAATTTTTGGCGTCTCTTGAAATAAAAACCAGATCAGACTGAAAATCTTGTAGAGCATGGTCGATTTTCCCATAGAAATAAAAAGGGATAATTTGAGCAAAATAACATGCAAAAATGCCGGCACTTGTTGGGTTGGGGAGAGGGGGGGGGGTCGTGTTTTTCACTCATTTTAAAATAGTTTTAAAACGGCTCCTAAGAAATTTTTATATACTTAAAACGATGAAAAAGTTCTTTTCTGACATTTTTCCACACAAAAATAGATTTTTGAAAAAAAAATTTTTGGCCAAAATTCGACTTTTTGCCTTGGTCCCCAAGGTAATACAACCTGAAAGGGTACTTGAATACCCTTGAGAGATGGAATTTGAACATAGTTTTGTTAGCTGGGCCTACCGCATGAAGAAACTCTGGTATACATACATTTTTATGCATCCAGAGTTACTTTCGAGTGATTTGTGTCTCAGGTATGTGGGTGTGCGCATCTCAACTCCAAGCCACTGCGCCCCGAAGAGGGCGCAGGCGGCTTGAGAGTTAGAGATGCGCGCACTCACTTACTTAGACATGATTCCGAGCAAGACTCTTAATCAAAAATGCACAAAGAGACTCTTTTTGCCCAGCTCCAGTGACTAAACGGGGTAGAATACCTTAATACAAGGTAATTTGCCTTGGTCCCCAAGGCAAAAGTCAAGCTTTGGTAAAAAAAATTTTTAAATCCTTTTTTGTGTAGAAAATGTTAGAAAATAACTTTTTTATCGTTTTAAGCATATAAAAATTTCTTAGGAGTAGTTTAAATACTATTATTAAATAAGTGAAAAACCCGGGTTTTTAGCCTTTTTTAGTTTTTTTAGCCTTATTCAGAATTTTTTCCCTTTTTAGACCCCCCTCCCCCATCAGAATTTTACCCTTTTAGCACCCTCCCCCTCGTGAGAAAATCCTGGGTACGCCTATGCTTGTATGTTTCAAAAAAGATGCTCGAAAAAATAAATAATGTGCTGCATTTCACATACAGCCAAATTTATTGCTGCCTGTTTACTTCGAAAAGTTTGTTCTACGTACCTGGATCAGCTTGCCAAGATGTTCATCAACCAAACGTAGCCAGCATGGTATATGTTTCCCTTGAATTTTAATTTATCCTAATAAGTTACCGTATATCTTCTAATAAGGACCGATGGGGCCTTATTTTTCAACACCTCTTTGGAGGTGGGGCCTTGTTAGAAGATGCCTTTTCGGCCTTATTTGAGTTGGGGCTTTATTTTTCAACACCTCTCAAGAGGTGGGGCCTTATTAGGAGATAATATACGGTAACTGTAATAATTTGTCCACAACAACCACCTTCTAATATTTTCATGACTAATCTCTCGTCATCCACAAATCGAGCTATCCTTTTCCAATACTTTGCACACATTTTGAAATGATCAAATTCCACTGCCATTGTGGCATGAGAATATTGCATTACCGACGAGATTCTTTTCCAGCGTTGAGCGTAGAATGCCATTGCTCAAGAAGGGCTAATACCTATGTTTGCCTATTTAATTGAATTATTCAAGCCAATAAGAATGTCAGCTACCTTTTCCAAGTCATTGATCCACTTACTAAATTGGTTAGTATCCAAGTTAACTATGAAATCTGTCGCTTACTCTAATTTATGGCTTAACAAAGACTTTTCATTTTCCGAGTCCCTGAATTGCTTGACTTGCTGTCGGTGCAGCTGAGCGCTGCCAATGAACTTTTTTAGGTTGGTCGGCAATTGGACATTCCAAAAGATACTGCCCTCCATTTCAAAACAAGCCTTTAATAGTTCAATTTTTTGTTGAAATTTTTTAAGATACCGTATTTTCTCTAATAAAAGACCCTTCTACTATGAAGCCCCTATATTTGGACTAAGATTTCATAGTTAAAGGGCATGCCCACGCTAATAAGAGGTGGTGCCCGGGAATTCAAAATTTTTTCTTAATCATTAAACTTGTGTACGGATTTTTCAACTTGGTTTCTAACAAAACAAGGCCTAGAATTTAATTTTAGGTATGGTTTTGTTAGAAAGCATGTTGAAAAATCCGTGCAGAAGCCCAATGATTAGGAAAAAAATTTGAATTCCCGGCACCACCTCTTATTAGCGTGGGCATGCCCCTTTAAGGCCATTTTTAATTGAAAATTTTAAGCTTTTTAGGAGGACGAAAAATAAAAGCCTCGAGGCTATTATTAGAGGAAACACGGTAAGTCCCATACTTCATTCCAAAAATCAGCTATGTAATTTGTCTGGTCTGAGATCTAAAATTTTTCTTGTAATGGTTATTACTCAATTTCTTTGGATATTGGCACCATTCTTGTTCAAAAGGCCTCCTCCCTAAAAAGTCATAAGATTTTTTTTTGTGTTTTGCTGTTTTTATCGCATCTTTTTCTATATTTTTTTTTGAAAAAACAATAAAGGATACAGTCGAACCTGGATAAACGGACACCCCCAAAAGTTCGTTCTCTAGCTGGGGAACGAACTTTTGCGGGTGTACGTTTATCCAGGTCAGGTGAAAATTTGAAATTTTTGGGACTCTAGGGGGGAGGTGGTACGTGGTTAAGAATAAACGTGAATAGTGCCAGAATACTTTCATACTTCGCCTCTCTTTCTGCCACAAATGCAATTGGCTTTAGATTGGCGACATGTTGCTTCAGGTCTAATTCACAAAACTAAATTATCCCGTTCAAATATATTTTTAACAAAAAAAGCTCAAAAATTACTCTTGCAACACTTGCATTCACATATTGGGTTAGATCAAGTCCTACGATTTCCGACATTTTCTCCCAATGTCGTTCACGCAATCGAGTGGACGACAAAATTTCTAGCACAGGCAACTGCTGTCGGAATTTTTCCACGTCATTGCGCACCTGTAAAAGCACTTGTATTTTTGATTTAAAAAGCATGCCAACTGGAGTTGGCTCCGAAATGATATTTGGACCGGAACCAAAATCTTAGTTTCGCTAAAACCAGAACCGGGATCGGAATTTTAGTTTTGTGAAAACCGGAGCTGGATTTTTTTTTGCCCAAACCAAAACCGGAACCGAAAAAAAAATAATTTTTGGGAAAAATCGCTGCCGCTTCACATGATTTTTTTGTTTATTTTGATATTTAACACAAAAAAATTGTTCAAAAGTAAAAAATACGCTTTCAAAATCAGCTGAGCAAGAGAAAAATTATGATAAAACTAGGATAGGATTGGATATTTGGGCCGGAAGCGGAATTTTAGTTTCGTGAAAACCGCAACCGAAATTACATATTTTTCGCGACCGGAACCGGAATCCGAAAAAGGGCCGGAATTCGGTAAACAAGAACCGGAATTCCGGGCCAACTTTAATGTCAACACGTTACACCTCGAGAAAAGGCAGGGACCAACCCATTTTCTCAAAGGGCTTCGGTTTTTACTCGTTTCTTCAAAAATCTGATGTCGATGACCTAAAATTACTTTTAAAGTTATGGAAATTTTTCGTTGGATCGGAGTTCGATCATCGACTGAACACTGCGAATAAATTTCTCAGTCCCTATCTTATTTTAGTGTAACACAGTGCCAGCCCCATTTCAGCTTCTGACCAACCTGCACAATGAAATGGCGAGCAGCTTTCTGGCCTTCCAGGGAGGCACTTAGCTGGCCAAGAATATCAATAAAATTGCTCAAAACCGTTGGCATTCAGAGATGCGTGCTTCTACTCTTGAACGAGCAAAAAAATCTCTGAAATTTTGAAATAATTGACTGGACATTTTATTTGAGATAATACTTTTTCGTACAAAATCTACTTTTTTGGAACGAGGGTCAACTGCCGACCATTCCAACTGCCGACCCCCAACTGCCGACCATCCCAACTGCCGACCACCAACTGCCGACCATCCAACTGCCGACCCCAACTGCGACCATCCAACTGCCGACCCCCAACTGCCGACCATCCCAACTGCCGACCCCAACTGCCGACCAATTTTTCAATTTTATCCCAGTTGTAAAATTTATGGAGAAAAGTCAAGTAAAAGAGTATCGATGAAAGGCTTATTAAAATATGAAAAAGTACTCTAACTGTGAAAGTCTTCGAAGAGAAAAAAGACATTTGTACTATTTCAAAGATTTCTATGCATTTTAGCCTTTACGTATAATTCAAAAAATATATAATGGCTTTGAAGGTTTATTTATTCATTCGTAACAAAAAGGGGAGCAAACAATATTCAAATCAACAATGTTTTCAATAAAGGTTAATGTGCGCTGGATTCTCCAGGTTCTGTACGGCGTTCGCTTCTTCCATTTCTTGTTCAACAATCGCTCATCTTCTTCAGCTTCACTTTCTGCCACGGCGTCCACATTGATGTAGCCCATCAGGAAACCGATTTGCAGCAATAAGGCAGCAAGTTTTTCGTCGAAATCCCCATCATCCACTTGATTGTTGAGAACCACCTCGAATGCTTGTTGAGCTGCAAGAATCCTGGACGAAAGAGCAGCCGAGTCTTGGATTGCTGACGAGGAGGCTGGCGTCCATGAGCGACATCACTCGCATTTTCTTCTTCTGCATGATGCAACTAAACAGTGCATGGAATTTCTCCCCACACATCCGAAAAACTGACCTCCTTGAAGCGAGCGATCCACTCTCCAAGCAAGCAATTCGTTCTGAAGTGGTGTCGCAACTTCCATGGTATGACTCTGCCGTGTTTGTTGTCCTCTGACCTTGCATTCCAAACAGACAGAGAAAAGGTCCGAGCGATATCCAAGTGTCCCTGGAAACATGGAAGTTAAACATGAGAGTATGACACGTGAAAGAGAGAATTACCTGTAGTAATCGACCAACTGGTCCAACTTGTTTGCCGTGTCATGCAGATGTCCGAAAGTGACTTGGATATGAGAGCGGATAAGATTGAGCGAATAGTGCCAGACTTCAGAAGGCGCTAATTGCAGAGCTCCTATCATTCTGACTACATTTTGCACATCCTCTTGTTCTCGGTACAGCGCAGCTAGCCCTTTGTCTTGCACCTAAAACAAGAAATTACAGAAACCCTGCAACGTGTTATTTGATACCATTCTGTTAAGAGCTTGTTTGACGTGAAAGCTACACATCTTGGCCTCAACATCAGGAAACTGGCGCTTAAATGCCTTCCACACAGCAGGTTCGTGATCAAAATGAGCAAACTCCCATTTTAGTGATCCACCTTGCTGGTCCAACTCACTAGCAACTGAATAATACCGAATAAAAACAAAAGCCTATCAAAAACCTCACTTTTTCTCCACATCTTCCTATATGTCTTCTTGTCTCTGTTTTTTAGCAACACAGTGACCAGCGGAACTGAATGTATTCTCTTCACAAACCCGAGAATTCTGTAGACTTGACAAGTGTCTCCTTCTGGTTTGAACTTAAAGTTTCCAACAGCAACAATTTCTTTCGACTTTTGCAGATAGAAGAGCTGTCGGGCGAAGAGAAAACGAGCATTTCAGCATCTGAAACCAAATCTTTGCCTGAAAGCTTTCAAAGTCCAAAAGCACTAACCACCAAAGAAAAGCAATCTTTCACCGTAGCGTGTATGATCTAAGAGAGAGCCTCGCTCTGTGCATCGGAGAATTGCGTTGTCGTCATTAAGTACATCTGAGAAGTCAGGCACAAAAGGGAATTGCTTCTGACGTGCACGAGAGAATGCTTGGAGACGGCTGTGCGGTTTGCGATCCCATACTGTCGTACTTCCTGTCGGTATTCTGAAAATATTGATCGAAATCACACGTAAGCCTCAAAAAAGCTTTACAAACCATCGCTCTTTCCGGCAAACTTCATTAAGATCTTTTTCGCGGTCCTGACAATGCCGAAGCAGTGTTTTCCTGAGTGCCGCTGGCCAGTTGCGCTTGCATGCTACGGCGTGCTTTAAGCCCATCCACCTAATTATTTTCATAAAAAGACAAGTGCTAGTAATTGTAAGGTTTACCTCACTGCGCTTTTTTCCGTAACAAAAATGAGGATGGTTCGGCTCCATTTCAATCCATACACCAGCAATACCGTCAGCTTTCATCGTAGGCAATGGGTATTCATCCAGAGCTATATCCTGTTCTTTCCACTTCTTTCGCTTAGCGTTGCATTCGGTGCACATGTAGTGGACGATTATAGCACCATCGATCTTCCTTTTAGTTGTGAGAATCGACCATGTATAGCACTTATTAGAATCTCCCTGAATTCAGTGACTGCCATTTTTTTACTGCCGACGCGCTGGCTTTAAGTAAACTCTATCGCTGCCATCTTTAAATAAATACGTCATAAGCACAGGAGCACACAAACACATCGGCAAAAGTTTACACACATCGGCCAAAAAAATTTATACACATCGGCAAAAAAATATTATGGAAAGACAGCGATTTTCAAAAAAATTAATTGGTCGGCAGTTGGAATGGTCGGCAGTTGGGGTCGGCAGTTGGATGGTCGGCAGTTGGGGTCGGCAGTTGGGATGGTCGGCAGTTGGGGGTCGGCAGTTGGAATGGTCGGCAGTTGGGGTCGGCAGTTGGAATGGTCGGCAGTTGTCCTTTTACCCTTTTTTTGTACTAAATATAATTTTTTTTACCATGTTTGGAGAATTTCCAACTATAACCTGCCTTGGGAGTGCAAGGTGACCAGAATTTTTCTGGAGCCTAAAATCATACCTTGGTCCCACTGACGGCAAATTTTTGTAAAATTTTTTTTTGTAAAAGTTATCCAAACATGTTAGAAAGGTTGTAGAAAAAATATCATTATTATTAGGGTTGTCGAGTACCCGAAATTTTCGAGTACTCGACTCGATACTCGAAACTCGAAAAATTTCGAATAATACTCGAAATTACTCGATTTCGAGTACTCGACTCGACAACCCTAATTATTATCATTATCGGAAATTTTTTACTGAAATGTTTTTCCTCCCTCTGATTTGGTGCAAAAAAATGTCCGTTTATTTTACTCACTTCTGGTAATCCTGATATTTTTGGTCCACTCAAACAGACTCCATAGTTTGTCTACAAACTTTGCCAGCATCTCGATTTGAGAAGTTTAGTAAGAGGGAAGCGGACAGCCTAAGACAAAGATTTTAGTGATATTTTTAAGTGATGGATAATTAAACCAACCCTCTCCTGCTCGTTCAATTTCTTCACATTTTCCAACAAGGACAAAGCCAGTGGTTTGAGCACAATCATCTCTCGCAGATATTCTTCAGTTTCTGCAGGGTTAGTGAATGTATTTATGACCTTCATGCGCTCAGTGGCTTCGCTTGAAGAAGCTCGAATGTGGGCTTGCCGATCCTGCAATTGTGATCATTTAGACAACTTGGGCATAGAAGACCGCTACAATTACTTTTACAAAATGGCTGAACATGTGCAATCTGCGTTGGAAAAACATAGAATGGTCGGATATTTGATTGGGCAGAGCTCGACGCATAGACACAACACTGATCAAATGCTCGTGCTCGTTGGGGTCAAATTGAAGCAACTGAAATTATGCAATTTTTTTGGATTTAAGACAGGGTTCGTAATCGTCCTTTTTAAAAATTTGTCTTTTTTCGGGACCAGAAATCTTTTTTATTATTGAAGTTTTTAGTCAAAATCTTTTTTTTTCGCTCCAAAATAGCAATAAGCACTGAATAAAATTATCCTTTTTCTTCAAAAATGGTCAAAATGTCTTTTTTTAACCCAAATGTCCTTTTTTCGAAATGTTTGATAAGGACCCTGATTTGAGTTATTTTGATTGGTGTTAAGCACGTTATTACTCATTTGCGCAAAACTCATTTGCGCAAACTCATTTGCGCAAAACTCATTTGCGCAAAACTCATTTGCGCAAATTTTTTGAAGTTACAGGTTCGAATCCCGGTGGCAGCAGAAATTATTTTTTCTTCACTGGAATAACTTTGAAGGTATAATACCCTATTCAGAATCGTGTCCTGAACACGATTTGAAATAGAAACCCCAGTCCTGGAGTAGTCCTGTAAAGCCACGTATCCAATTAGTGGTTTCTCCTTTCACCCCACTGTGCCTTTCACTCTCACTCTCAGCGTTGTACCCAATAGGAAAAATTTGCCTCTCAGTCTTATATTCACTTTCGGTGTATCCAATGACTTTTTTGGACCCTCACTCTCACTTTCAGTAAAAATTTTTCTGGAATTTAATTTTTTAGTTTTAAACGATCAAACCAAGTGGTCGTCCGATTGGAGCAAAAACTTTTTACTTTTTCGGGTCTTAAAACTTGTTTTTCTGGACTGATCCGGGTATGCTGAAGATGGTTTGATAGTGGTAAAATTCCGTTTTGTAGGGTATTTCTTGAGTTTTGGTAAAAACAATTATTGCCGAATACTCAAAAATACTCGACGAAACGGCATTTCACCACTATCAAACCATCTTCAGCATACCCGGATCAGTCCAGAAAAAAAGTTTTGGAACATAAAAAACGTAAAAAATTTTTTGATCCAAGTGGACGACTACTTGTTTAGTTGCATGGATTATCCAGTGGAACTGAAGTTGGATCATAGAAAAAATTTTAAATTTTAAAAGTTCTTTACAAGACGAAAATATTACTACCGGGAGTTTTACCTGAGTTCTTCAACCTGGGTACGACCACCTGGGTACAACAAAACCAAGTGGTCGTCCACTTGGATTAAAAAAGAATTTTACGTTTTTCATGTTCCAATACCTTTTTTCTGAATTGATTTAGGCACGCAAAATTTGTTTGTCTACTCACAATAATCCACAAAAGTTTAAGGTCGACCACCTTGGAGTGGGTAACTACCCACGGTATTGATATTCCAGTTGGTTAAAACAGCATTTTGGTCTTAACAAACCGTGTTCAGGACACGATTTTGGATAGGGTACATTGATTGTTTAATACTTTCAGCTTAATCAAAAATATCGGATTCTAGAGGTGAGTGCCTATTCAAAAGAAGTCCCAAGTGGATCTCCTATCCAACCTGAGTTTACTGATCTTATAAAAACTAGTTTATGGTTGTTATTCAAGAAAAAATACTTTCTGCTACCACCTGGATTCGAACCTGTAACTTTAAAAATTTGCGCAAATGAGTTTTGCGCAAATGAGTAGTAATCGTTAAGCATAGATGTATCCGGGGGAAACTGGCCCAGCTATATCACCCCTATCAGGATTCTTTTTAGCTGTTTTAGCCTACCACCCCGCGCCCCGAGCCCGGTGGTCAGAAAATCTTATGTACGCTTATGGTGTAAGATTTATGTTGGTCAATGAGTGAAAATTAAAGGAAAAAGTTATTTTATGCAGTGCTTGTTGCCATTTTGAAACGAAAAAATTGCCTTAAAATAGAAAATATTCGGGTCCAAAAGGTATAAATCTTGGCGCTACTAGCGAATACCAAACCCCCAAGAATCTGACCTTCCTGACACTTTGAAACAACAAGTTATGCTCAGAACTCAAAGTTTAAAAATAGAAAATCGTTGGGGGGGGCGTTCTATACTATAATAGGGTCAGATAGCACTTTTATGAAGTGCTATTTCCATTCCTGCTTTATTAATCAAACCCTTTGCAGTACAGTCGACTCTCGATATAAGATACCCCCTCAAGTTCGTTCCCACCTTGGTCCGACACTTTTTTAAACCTCATTCCTAAAAGTTTTTGCCAATTTGATTCGTCAGTCTAGTCGGAAATATCGCAAGGATTCAGATTTTGCTGATCGTTCCTGAAAAAGCTGAAACTTTTGCCAGTAAGACCGCGGCTCTCGATATAAGATACCCTGAATCTTGAAAAGTGGTATCTTATATCGAGAGCCGCGGGTCTTACTGGCAAAAGTTTCAGCTTTTCAGGAACGATCGGCAAAATCTGAATCCTTGCGATATTTCGGCTAAATTGAACCTGAGCCCCCCCCCCCCCACTCACTTGAACCAAGGCCCCCACCCCAGTCAAATCAGCTTGGGAACCAAGGCAATTTTTTTCGAAAATTTTTTATACCATTATTTTTTAGTTTTTTTTAAACTTTGAGACTTCGATTAAAAAATGTTTGAAAAAAAAAACCTGAGTTAAGTTGTACATCCGGTCGTAGGCAGCTATAAGTTGTTCCACTGCTTTGAGGATGTCCACTTCATACAATTGATTTGCTTCTGCCTGCAGGCACATGAGATTTAAAATAATGCGAAAAGTTAGCACACAAACACCTTTTGCTGAGCATAGTTGCTGGATCAGTAGAGCGGAAGTTGAAGACACGTTTGAAACGGTGAAATTCACTGTTCAACTCCAGCAAATGACTAGGCAGTTAAATATTAATAAAATGTTAAACATGGTTATTTAAAACAGACTTTGAAAATTTCCGAATAAGTTGGGAACAACGAAGAATAACAGAGTTTGCACGCTCTTTCAACACGTCCCACACCATTTCCAAATGAATACAGAAAACACCTGATTCTAGAGACTGCAAACTTATTTTTTTATTTCGAATGGTTAAGAAAAATAAAAAAAATTATTTGAGCGAAACATAAAATGACTGTCTATATCGGGGTCAACTTTTAAGGTCAACTTTTTCTTAAATTCAAAAATATCAATATTTCTGATAAAGTTTCGTGTTTTAATGTTATAACCCTAGGGCAACATTTTGTGCTCTACACGCAAATTTTAGACAGTTTTTTCGAGTGATTTTTGACATTTTGACGTATGGAAATTGGTGCAGCATTAAAGTTAAGGGGTCAACAGGGTCAACTTAGGAGTCAACATTTGCTAAAAAAAATTAGAGACAAAATTTCATATTTCTGTTAAAGCCATCTTGTAGAGCTCAAAAGTTGTTGGGGTCATGAATATCGGATTTGCACTTTCTCATCAAAAAATGATATTTTAGAACTTTTTAAAAAAGTTGACCACTAAAAAGTTGAGGGTCAACTCGACTGTGGACAGAACCAATGACGTTTTCATAATTATTGTCTAAGATCATGGTTAACTAAAAAATTTTAACTTTGAATATTTTAGCTCAAAAATGGAAGTTTGTTTTTGAAAAAGAATTCGAAAATTTTAAGACTTGTTTAGTGCATTTTTTAAATTTAAATACCGTATTTCCTCTGATAGGTAATCTTTTTTAGACTCGAAAAATCAGAGAAATTTTTCAGTCGATGTCGAGATTTTAGGTGCTTAACCAAAATCTAAGAAGTGAAATCGGAAAGTCATGTAATTAAGAAAAGGTTAATGGTATTTTTTGCTAGCTGAGATATAGGCCTCAAGCTGAGGGTTTTGCCTTATGGCTCATTCACGTTTTTCGGATTTTCGGTAACGTGAAACACTTTGATCTGAATCGAAGAAGGTGAATGAGCTACTTTTAGAAGAAATACGACAAGTAAAAAAATGCTAAAAAATGTCTTTTATACTCCCTTCAGTGAGTATCAAAAATAGCTACTCTAGATAATTATTGAGAAAATACGGTAAATCATGCATGAAAGTTCAGGACCTGAGGACATTTGGAGAGTTTCAAAATGCACTGCGAGCAGATTTTAGCCTTTCTGCAAGATATTTTTCTGTGGAATTGTTGATATCTGAATTAAGTTGATATTCAGTAATGATATTGTTTCACAATTTTATAAATCACCGGTTCATTATAGATAAGCGAGAAAAAGGTGCTAGCATAGGACCTCGCTGGATTTCCTCCATATTAAGGCTTTTTTCATTATTGCATACATTGATCCAGATAACTTTCAGAGTCTTCTTGGAGAAATAAATTCTGTCTTGTCTGCTCAACTCTACATTGGCGACTTCAAATCATCACGCACTTTGTCTATCGACACTTGCAACTTCCTTTCACCAGCTTGGCATTGCACGCTTATGCGTCCTAGCTAAAAAAAACTCAATAAAATAACTACCGTATTTCCTTTAATTTTTCCCTCCCCTCTAACTACTCCCCCCCCCTAACTTCAAATGGTCTGAAATTTCTGTTTTCATTTAATTTTTGAGCCGTGTAAAAAGTGCTTGAGAGGATTTTAAAAATCATTACAGGCACTTTTTACACAGCTTAAACAGTAAATGAAAACAGAAATTTCAGACCACTTGAAGTTTGAAAAAATCGCATGCCTCTAATTACTTGCCCGGGGAGAAATCAGAGAAAATATGTTAATATAAAATAAAGATTTCATAAAGAAAATCGTTATTTTCTCCGTGTTGCAATTTACCGTATTCTCTCTAATAGACGAATCCCCCTGCCTAAATTCAAAATCGTGTTTTTTGCATTTGTTTTTGACCCACTTTTCGAAAACTTCTCACAGGCAAGTTTTCTCTCAATTTGTAGCTCATCTCACTGGCTAAAAATTGAGGTATAACTTGCCTGGGAAAATTTTCAAGAAGTGGGTCAAAAACACAATGCCAAAACACGATTTTAAATTTAGCGGGACAAAGGGGGTGGAAGGTCTATTAGAGAGATACGGTATTTTTTGGCCTCTAATTTGTTTAATATTAGTCTAATTCTTTGTTTTTTAGTTTTTCTTAGTTCTTTTATTGTCTAGTCAGAAAAAAATCAGATAATGCCAAGGATTTGATAGGGCAACACGACGAAATTCTCTTTTTACTTCAAAATAAAACAGGCTTTGTCGACCGACAAAAGTTTTTAAAAGGGGTTTTTGTCCGGTTCCGATATAGGGCCAAAGGTGTAGTGACCATCCCGTTAGGTAGGGCCAGACCTTTGCCGTTCAATCTGGACGGACGGCAGACGCCGGTTCACAAAAATGATCAGGACGGCCGTAATATAAAATGTGATAAAAATGTATTTTTTATAAATAGCAGCAAATGGACCTGATTTTGAGTGTGTGCAAGTAGATTGTTAAGTTGCATGAGCAGCTCTGGTGCACTCTTGATTGAGTGTTATGTTCAAGGAAGCCTTTTTCCAGCCTGTGCAGTGTGGGAACCAAAGTTAACTCTGTTGTCAGATGAAATTCCTTGATCATGGCTAAATTTGGAGACGCATTTGGGTGGTTGTGTTGTAGGGTCAAGCAGCCAAGAGCTATCAATATTACACCTCTTCTAAAACTGTTGGCTGAGCAACTGTTTCAACATAATTTGATAAATTTATGAAAAAGATTGCCTTTCTTCTATGTGACGTCTGATGCGAAAACGGGTGAGATTAGAAAAGACCATTGCGGTGCTTGCTTTGCAATTCCCTAATTGCCATTTTGGGCACTGCCCAGCCATCTATATAAAAATTTAGTATTTAAAGGGCATGCCCGTCGCGATGGAATTGAAATTCAAGGCAGTACCAGGTGATTCAAAAAAGAATCATTTGAAAAATATTTTTGTTGAGTACCCTGCGTATAACAAGAATCAAAAACAATCTTTGGTAGCATGTGGCCCAGTAGAAAGCAGCGATACTGTGAAAGTCAGTGACAGCCATACTTGCACGGCGGCCCCTTCCACTGCGGCCCTCCGGGTAAAATTTCCATTTTTGGAACGGCGGAGGCGGAGAAATTCTCAAAGTACGGCGGCGGCGGAGACGGCGCGCTCATTTTTATAGACCTGATTTTTATACACATTCATTACATTTTTTTGAATTTTTTTGATTTTTATTACAAACAATGACAAGTTTAGAATTTTAAAAGGATATCAATGTGCCCTAAAATATAATGTTCCTATTGCAAGAGATTTTTTTCAAAGAGAAACTTACTTTTTCCCAGCGGTATACCTTCGCCGGTGGCCCGCCGTGAAAAATTGCACCTTCAAAGCGCCGTCGGAGGCGTGGCGCTTTTATTTTTTTTTGGGATTGTGCAAGTATGGTGACAGCACCAAAGTACCCCTCCAAGAACACTTTTCTCTAAGCCAATCTTTTCATTTTTCATCTATTTCACCTTTTGCGCCAACAATTCGATTATATTTAGACGCTTCCGCGCCAAAGACCAGCACACTCCACATGCAATGGGTGGTGAAAAAAATCAAGGGATCCGAAAAAGGTAGGCTTAGAGCAAAATACTCTTTGGATGGAGCGTTGCACTTGGGCTTTTACGGTCGTTCGATATCCAGAAGGGATATAGTTTTTCGTCATGGACCAAATGCAACGCCAAAATGCCACAACCAAAATGCCAACAGCAGAATTTTTTGCGGGAATTCAAAATTTTTTTGCTGTTTTCGTACTTTTTGATACATTTAGGCTTAGGCTCAGGTAGGCCAGCGTATGTTAGGACGGGCTCAACGTGTATCTCCAACTGGAAAAATAGTAAAAATATGAAAACAGCATAAAAAAAGTTGAATTCCCGCAAAAAATTCTGTTGCATTTGGTCGTTGGCATTTTGGCGTTGGCATTTTGTCCTACGACAGTTTTTTTTATCGAGTTTGACAAAATCGTGTCAAATGATTCTAGTTAAATTTCACTGTTACCAACTTTCAAATATTCCCTCGACGACGAGCATGCCCTTTGAAAAATTCTTAATTTCTGCAAATACTTTTAATCTTATCCACTTGTTTTTGCTCTTCAATACCATAGTGCCCAAAGTAGTGATGGAGAAGAGCTAAACGACTGGCTCCCCAAAACCACTCTAGGCATTCCTCCAGCACAACACGCTCAACACAGCCTTTAGGTAGTTTGTTGACAGCAACCATCGCTTCTTTTCGTCCTCTTCCAGCTCTTTTTGATCCAAACAGCGACTATCCAGAACCAGCCTTTGGCATAGCAATATCTTCATTGAGGGAGTTCTGAGAATTTGGCGTGCATGTTTTGCCCTGTCTGCCTCCGTCTGATGCCCACAATAGAAATCGACTTCTAAAATCGGAGTTGCAAAATGTTTTTGTTTAATTATTACCTGCGACTCGCTTATGTTGCCTGCTACTTGGATGCCTGCATTCTCTTTGGACCATTTTTCAAGTAAAAGTTTCGGATTGGATACTCCTTCCAGAAAATGTGAATAAAATTTGTCGTTGAAAAAATTGCTTCAAAATTTTCGTAATTATTATGAGCCTACCGGCATAGGGCAAACTTTTTCTTGCCGGAAAAAAATTCTTTGCCGCAAAAATCCCACTCACACTTTGGGTCACACTAACTTTTCCTACCTTTTCTCATAATTTTTTTTCGTATTTTCGGTTTTTTCGTACCAATTGTAGCAGATATTTTCTATCGATCATAGTAAAACCCAGTTAAAAATAATTTTTTGACAAAATCACG